>JARQOC010000009.1:147512520-147611247 GCA_033576535.1 Allobates femoralis
TGATGTTGTGGGCCCCGGGTGGTAGCCCAAATTGCCCTCATTATAATCTGCCTATGAGACCACACTACCCAACAGCACAAGGATTTTTTTGATCATGAGGCTTATCTATCCTGCAAACTCTTACTTTGACATCATCACTCGTCTCAATGAGACAGAACATCTGTCTGTTACAAATGTGTATCAATTGCATGGGTTTCCAGAGGGTTCTTTGGTTTGCTCCCACTAACGGGGAGTTTAGATTGTGAGCCCCAATGGGAATGGTAATGATGATGTCGGTAAAGCACTTCGGAATTTGTTGGCTCTATATAAGCAATGCATAATAAATAAATAACCCCAAAACAATGACAATTGTGTAAATTAGCACAATGGACATGTCACATTGCAGAATTAGAAAAATACAATTGAGGAGGGTAATTTTATGGGGAAGAGTCAGGTCGGAACAGACGACAGGTCGTTATTTAATAACATGCAGCACTGGGTCTAAGGGGTTATATTTTATATAGGTTTCTGTTGAGTTGGAGTTGCCCTTCAACATTCGGTAACTTGGATTGATCAGTCAAATTATTATAAACAGCTAGTGGTACTTCTCCTTTAAGAGCCTGCACAGCTACAGAACCTGGAGAAAAACAGGAAATCAGAGGAGGACAAAGTATCAAAAGGCGCCGGAATGTTGGGAGTTTTGTCCGCTCCGCTCTGTGTAATCTGCGTTCTTCTTCTCTTGTGTCTTCTGATATTTTTGGGAATAGTTTGGTATGAATCTTCAAAAGCGGAGTACCCCCCGGGGATCGCGAATCCTGAATTACTTCGAAGACTTTGGACAGTTTTCACAGGCATCCTCCTCCTGGTGAGATCATGATCTGTACCTGGTTTGTGTTGCTTCAACCAGATATTACACTGAAGAGATTGCGCTTTTATGTTTTTATAGCATTTTGTGTTTTTTTTTAAACCTATAAACTTTAGCAGAGAAGACGCCATCTATAAAAATCATGTGCAGATGCTACGTCATGTAATATAATAATAATATTTATTCACTTATTAATTCCACAGCGCTTTACATACATCAGCAACACTAGTGCCATAATGTGGCAGGCAAATAAGACTTCTATAAAATCATTACTGTGCTGCTACTAAAGGTACCGTCACACATCACAATCTCGGCTGGCAATATGAGATGCTCTAACGTGCGCGCTCACGTTTTTCATGGTCACCTCAGATTGCTGATGGCGGCATCACACGCCGCGATGTGTCGCTCCGGAAATCGCCTCAGCTACAGCGGAACCAAGCTGGCCTCATTCCATCGCCGCTTCACACGCCGCAATCTCAATGGCAATGTGGGCGTACATATTCAGTGCGGCGAGGAGATAGGCGTGCCGCAGTGGTTTACACCGCGCCCCATACATGCTCATTGGACAACGCAACAGTGTTACCATTGGTCAGCCTGCTCTGGAAGGCTGGCTAATACATAACGCCATTGTCTATCAGAGTTTGCACTGAGTTTGCGGACGGTTGTGTAGCTGAAGATGTGTGTGGTGCTGAACGGACAGCTCTTCAAATATGGCGCGGTGTCAATTGACAGCCAATCGGAACACAGTAGCCCACACCAATCACCTCAGACGGAGCGCGGACTCCAGCACGCTGAGGCACGCCTACGGGAAATCATAGACAACGCTCTTTCCATCACTATCGCCCTGTCACACGCCAAAACTCAAAAATATCGCCTTGCTGATTGCGCCTGATTACAGAGCACTGTTCAGGAATCAGGCGACGGCCGAAGGGCGATTTATCGCCATGAAATCGCCCAATCACACGCCGCAGTCGTGAGGCAATTTCACAGCGATTGCACCGGGGTGACATATCGCCTTTCAGATTTCCAGGCGAGATTGCGGCGTGTGACGGTACCTAAAGACAGAATCCAGTAAGTTTTCTTTAGATGTTTTTTTGTTCCATTTTTCATGTGGAAATGTTGAGCTGATGGCTTAATTGTAAATTGTACTTTGGAATGTCTAGGTGATCACATAAAAAAAACCTGACTGCACTTCCTGCAAAAACAAAATGTGAACAGGTGCAGCACTGCTATACTGGACAAAATACAGTGGGTATGGAAAGTCTTAATAATAATACCGTATATACTCGTGTATAAGCCGACCCGTGTATAAGCCGACCCCCTACTTTTGCCCCCCAAAACTGGGAAAACTTATTGACTCGCGTATAAGCTGAGGGTGGACTCCAGCACAGGTATACAACCCCCAGCAGTGAGGCATACAGCAGCCTCCCCAGTGGTAGTATACAGCAGCAGCCCCAGTGGTATATACAGCAGCAGCCCCAGTGGTATATACAGCAGCCCCAGAGGTATATGCAGCCCCATATGCAGTCCCAGAGGTATATGCAGCCCCAGAGGTATATGCAGCCCCAGGGGTATATACAGCACCAGCCCCAGGGGTATATACAGCACCAGCCCCTGGGGTATATACAGCACCAGCCCCTGGGGTATATACAGCACCAGCCCCATCTGTATACAGGCCCCCCCATTAGTATCCAGGGCCCCCCCTGTGCTCCGCAAACCTGTAAAGGAAAATCCTTATACTTATCACTGTCCCGCTGCCGCCGGACCGCCGCTGCAGACACCGCGATCCTCCATCTTCATTCAGCGTCTTCCGGTTTCCTGTGGTCGCAGGCAATGACGTCATTGTCGGTGCTGACCACAGGAAGCCGGAAGACGCTGAATGAAGATGGAGGATCGCGGTGTCTGCAGCGGCGGTCCGGCGGCAGCGGGACAGTGATAAGTATAAAGATTTTCCTTTACAGGTTTGCGGAGCACAGGGGGGGCCCTGGATACTAATGGGGGGGCCTGTATACTGATGGGGTGTGGCGGGCGGGCGGTCGTCCTGTGTACTCGCGTATAAGCCGAGGGGGGACTTTTCAGCCCAAATTTTGGGCTGAAAAACTCGGCTTATACGCGAATATATACGGTAATAATAATAAAGCTTTATTTATATAGCGCCAACATATTCCGCAGCGCTTAGTCTTCAGACTTCAGTCTTCAGACCCCTTTACATTTTTCACTCTTTGTTTCATTGCAGCCATTTGGTAAATTCAAAAAAGTTAATTTCTTTTCTCATTAATGTACTTTCTGCACGCCAACTAGACTGAAGAAACAGAAATGTAGATATTTGTGCAAATTTATTAAAAAGGAAAAACTGAAATATCACATGGTCATAAGTATCCAGACCCTTTGCTCAGGCACTTATATTTAAGTCACATGCTGTCCATTTCCTTGTGATCCTCCATGAGATGGTTCTACTCCTTCATGGAGTCCAGCTGTGTTTAATTAAACTGATAGGACTTGATTTGAAAAGGCACACATCTGTCTATATAAGGCCGGCTTTACACCATGGCCAGATCCGATCTGGGGCTGTCAGGGGTGAACCTGACAGCCCCGGACCGGATTTCGGCCCCATAGTATGCTATGGGGCCGGATGGAGCCAGATGGCAGTTATCTGCCATCCTGCTTCCATCTGTCCAGGAGAATCCAGGAAGATTCTGATTTTTCTCCCGGACACAAAAATGCTGCATGCAGCATTTTTGTGTCCGGGGAAAAAAAGCTGATATTCCCGGATGCTCCCGGATCCTCCCGGTCCGGTCTGATCCAGCGCCCCCTATCATGGGTGTCTATGGTGCCAGATCGCACCCGAGCCGCACCCGGGAGCCGAACATCGGGTGCTGAAGCTCAGCGCCGCTCGGCGATAAACTTCAGCACCTCGGAACTGTCCCCTGCTGACAGTTCAGGACCATGGTTCGCTCCCCACGAGCCGCGATCTTGAATTATCAGCAGCTGCGGCTGCAAATGAGCCATCTGGCTGCACACCGGACCGGAGGGCATGATTGGCCCTCCGGTTCTGTGTCCAGATCCGGTCCAGGGCTGTCATGTTCACCTCTGACAGCCCCGGATCGGATCTGGCTGTGGTGTGAAGCCGGCCTAAGACCTCACAGCTCATGTCAAAGCAAAGGAGAATCATGAAGTCAAGGAAACTGCCCAAGGTCCTCAGAGACAGAATTGTGGCAAGGCACAGATCTGGCCAAGGTTACAAAAGAATTTCTGCAGTACTCAAGGTTCCTAAGAGCACAGTGGCCTCCATAATCCTTAAATGGAAGAAATATAGGACTACCAGAAGTCTTCCTAGATCTGGCCGTCCAGCCAAACTGAGCAACCGTGGGAGAAGAGCCTCGGTGAGAGAGGTAAAGAAGAACCCCAAGATCACTGTGGCTGAGCTCCAGAGATGCAGTAGGGAGATGGGAGAAAGTTCCACAAAGTCAACTATCACTGCAGCCCTCTACCAGTCGGCCTTTATGGCAGAATGGCCCGACAGAAGCCTCTTCTCAGTGCAAGACATATGAAAGCCCGCAGAGAGCTTGCAAAAAACACAGGAAGGACTCCCAGACAATGAGAAATAAGATTCTCTGGTCTGATGAGATGAAGATAGATCTTTTTGGTGATGATTCTAAGTGGTATGTATGGAGAAAACCAGGCACTGCTCATCACCTGCCCAATACAATCCCAACAGTGAAACATGGTGGTGGCAGCATCATGCTATGGGAGTGTTTTTCAGCTGCAGGGACAGGATGACTGGTTGCAATTGAAGGAAACATGAATGCAGCCAAGTACAGAGATATCCTGGATGAAAACCTCTTTCAGAGTGCTCTGGACCTCAGGCTTGGCCGACGGTTCACCTTCCAACAAGACAATGGCAGTAAGCACACAGCTAAAATAACAAAGGAGCGGCTTCATAACAACTCTGTGACCATTATTGACTGGCCCAGCCAGAGCCCTGACCTAAGCCCAGTTGAGCATCTCTGGAGAGACCTGAAAATGGCTCCACCAACGTTCACCATCCAACCTGACGGAACTGGAGAGGATCTGCAAGGAAGAATGGCCGAGGATCCCAAAATCCAGGTGTGGAAAAGTGCATCATTCCCAAGAAGACTCATGACTGTATTAACTCTAAAGGTGCAAATACTTAATACTGTGCAAAGGACCTGAATACTTATGACCATGTGATACTTCAGTTTTTCTTTTATAATAAATGTTCACAAATATCTACATTTCTGTTTTTTTTCAAGATGGGGTGCAGAGTGTAGATTAACGAGAAAAAAATGAACTTTTTTGAAAGTACTAAATGGTTGCAATGGAACAAAGAATGAAAAATGTTAAGGGGTCTGAATGCTTTTCGTACCCACTGTATAAGTGAAAATTCTGTTAAAAAAAACTTTTTCCAACAGAATTTTTTTTTTTTTTTTACTTATTTAGTGATGAAATGAAGGTTCTTGGTGCATATAATGGCCAATAGATGTGTGCCCATCAACCAAGATAAGGTGAACATTTTCTGATGGGATCTAATCTACACTTTGCTTCACTTGAGTTTCTTTTTGAAGAAAATGTAACTCTTTTTTACAGAATTTTATCCTAGCTTTAATCTATCTGTCAAGTACAAGCACATGTGTTGGCAATGGAAGTGTGTCGCTGTGAATTTTCACTTGTATAGGTGTGTATAGTTATCAGGGGGCCAAGATATCAAGGTGGCAATTTTACGAATTGTGTGCTGCCACATAAAAAAGGTACAATAAGGTCAGGCGGGGTCACAGCAGGTAGGCACAGTCACATAAGAGCATAGGTCCCATATTTTAAATGTAGGGAGGAGGAACATGTTAAATGACGCACAAAACATAAATAGCGCCCTACTGAATCCCCTTAGTGTTCCCATCCAATTTGACACCAATAATAAGATGCTCCAACAATGCTCTTCCAGATAGCATGATGCCCCCATTGTGTTCCTCATATAAGATGTCCTCACTGTTTCCCCACACACAGTATGATGTCCCCAAAGTTCTCCCAACTTGTTATGACACCCCTACAGTGCCCCAATGCAATATGAAGCCCTCAGTGTTCTCTCCATACACATTATGATGCAACTAGCATTCCCGCAACACAATAGGATGCCCTCCCCGTGCCCATCACGTATTCTGATACTCTATAGTGTTTCACATCACGGCATACACAACATGATGCCTCCAAAGAAGAGTGATCTCACAAAAGAAACAAAAATAGACTCTCCTAGCCCTGTCCTCATGAGCTGCTCTGGTCTATGCTGTTTCGTTACTCCGACACATACATCACGCCTCCCGCACTGACGTATATGTTAAATGGTGGAGAAGAGAGTCAATAGCTCCCTCCTCCACCAGTGTATTCAACTTTATCTGTGTCCTGTGGAAGCAGATACCATTGAGAATGGGATGCCAGGCAGGAGGGGGCCCTCAAACTCATGCCCCTCCCAACTTAAGGTTCCATAACAATTGTGTGGTCATTGACAGTAAGCCACTGAAGTTGTCCACAGCTAAGGTGAGTTTCCGATAACCCTAATCCTGCCTGTGTTATGGAGCAATTGGCAGGAACATGATCTACACAATTTTGTGTGGATCTGCCACTGTGGACTTCCCGCTAGATACTTGCGGTTTTGTTGCGGAAAGTTTCCACAGCAAATCTACAATATGTTCACAACTCATGAATCCATTGAATGGCATCCCACTGATTTTGAAAAGTGCGACAACATGATGTTTTATGTTCATCGAGTCATTGCAGCACAGAAATCGAGTATTTGTTGGTTGATAACTGCTAATTGAGTCGGGAGACCTGCGATATGGACAATTCCTTTGAGGTGATATTTTGACTTTATTTTTGTTTCTTCATTCGATAGATGGAGGCTCTTGATAAACTTGGATCTTGGAACATTGAAAGGATTTTTCATTTTCTACAAAAAATATTAATGCCTATACAGAAGGAAGATCCAGAGATCTTCACAAAAGACTTACAATTTGGAGGAGTACCGGTGAGAGTCTACCAGCCCCGATCACCTTCCATCATTGGCCGAAAAGGAGTCATGTACTTTCATGGAGGAGGATTTATTGCAAAAAGTATTGGTAAGTGAATTAAAATCTGGGGTTTAAAGCTTGATCAATTGTGTGCACGGTGTCCTGGTGTAATCATTTGTCTTATGCTGCTTTCACACTGCAGTGTTCTTGGATCCTTGGCTCTCTGTTGTAAAACGGAAAGCCACAGATCCGATTTGGCCCCCATGTGTCCCCTATGGGCACGGATCGGATCGGATTTGCCCTTGATGGCATCCGATTTGTGTCTGATCTGATTGTGTCCGATTTTTTGCTGTACCAAAAATCGGAGACTGCTCCGATTTTGGACACAGCGGACCAAATCGGACACAATCGGATCCGACCCAATCAGTGCCCATTAACATGGGGGCGTATGGAGCACGGGTCCAAGAAAGCAGCTGATCGGTTCTCAGACCCGATTTTAGTGTACTGAGCATGCTCAGTACACTAAAACTGCTCCTAACCATCTAATTTCACTTCCACAATGAATATATATATACATTGCAGAAGTGAAATTAAGTAAAGCAAGGGTTAAAAATAAAAAATATGTATGCTCACCTGTCCAGAGGTTCCCCCGATGCCTCCATCTAGCTCCCAGGACAGGACCTGGCGTTGCGTGGCAAACCTATCAGCTGATCGGGTCACATGATGGCTTACTGCGGTAACTGTGGTCATGTGACCCGATCAGCTGATCGGGTAGCCCTGCCTCCCCAGGTCCTTCAACCCTCAGGAGCTAGATGGAGGCATCGGGGGACTCGCTTGACAGGTGAGCATACATATTATTTTTAACCCTTGCTTTACTTAATTTCACTTCCGCAATGTACCGTATATACTCGTGTATAAGCCGAGTTTTTCAGCACAGAAATTGTGCTGAAAAGTGCCCCCCTCGGCTTATACACGAGTCAGTGACGGCTGACTGTGTGGGGCCGGTGTCCGGGGGATGGAGGAGGCAGGGGGAGGCTGTATAGTGAGCGGCCGGTCACGTGGGGCCGCTCATTAGTGCAATGCAATATGCACTGCATCCCCCTGTCCATCAGCGGCAGGGGGAGCCGTGCATATTACATAGCACTGTCAGTGCTCTCCCGCCCCCCTGTGGTAGTATACAGCAGCCCCCCCGTGGTAGTATACAGCAGCCCCCCGTAGTATATACAGCAGCCCCCCCTGTGAGAATACAGCAGCCCCCCCGTGGTAGTATACAGCAGCCCCCCCGTAGTATATACAGCAGCCCCCCGTGGTAGTATACAGCAGCCCCCTGTGGGTATATAGAGCCCCCCCGTTGCTGCCGCACACCTGTAAAAAGAAGATCTTTCATACTTATCCTCCTGCTGTCACCGCGCGCATCCCCCGCTCTCCTTCTTGCTTGCACCCGGCGTCCATCCACGTGACCGCGCACAAATAATGACGTCATTATTTGTGCACGGTCATATGGATGGACGCCGGGGCCCGGGTGCAAGCAAGAAGGAGAGCGGGGGATGCGCGCGGTGACAGCAGGAGGATAAGTATGAAAGATCTTCTTTTTACAGGTGTGCGGCAGCAACGGGGGGGGGGGGGGTACTCTATATACCCACAGGGGGGCTGCTGTATACTACCACGGGGGGGCTGCTGTATATACTACGGGGGGGCTGCTGTGTACTACCACGGGGGGGCTGCTGTATTCTCACAGGGGGGGGCTGCTGTATATACTACGGGGGGGCTGCTGTATACTACCACAGGGGGAGGCACTGCTGTATACTACCACAGGGGAGGGGCTGCTGTATATACCACAGGGGGGGACTGCTGTATACCCACAGGGAGGGGCTGCTGTATATACCACAGGGGGAGGCACTGCTGTATACCCACAGGGGGGCTGCTGTATACTACCACAGGGGAGGGGCTGCTGTATATACCTCTGTGGCTGCTGTATACTACCACAGGGGGAGGCTGCTGTATACTACCACAGGGGGAGGCTGCTGTACACTACCACAGGGGGAGACTGCTGTATACTACCACAGGGGGAGACTGCTGTATACTACTACTGGGGGAGACTGCTGTATACTACCACAGGGGGAGACTGCTGTATACTACTACTGGGGGAGACTGCTGTATACTACCACAGGGGGAGACTGCTGTATACTACCACAGGGGGAGACTGCTGTATACTACCACAGGGGGAGACTGCTGTATACTACCACTGGGGAGGCTGCTGTATACTACCACTGGGGAGGCTGCTGTATACTACTACTGGGGCTGCTGTATATACCTCTGTGGCTGCTGTATACTACCACAGGGGGAGGCTGCTGTATACTACCACAGGGGGAGGCTGCTGTACACTACCACAGGGGGAGACTGCTGTATACTGCCACAGGGGGAGCCTGCTGTATACTGCCACAGGGGGAGCCTGCTGTATACTGCCACAGGGGGAGCCTGCTGTATACTGCCACAGGGGGAGCCTGCTGTATACTGCCACAGGGGGAGACTGCTGTATACTGCCACAGGGGGAGACTGCTGTATACTACCACTGGGGAGGCTGCTGTATACTACCACTGGGGCTGCTGTATACTGCCACAGGGGGAGACTGCTGTATACTACCACAGGGGGAGACTGCTGTATACTACCACAGGGGGAGACTGCTGTATACTACTACTGGGGAAGACTGCTGTATACTACCACAGGGGGAGACTGCTGTATACTACCACAGGGGGAGACTGCTGTATACTACCACAGGGGGAGACTGCTGTATACTACCACTGGGGAAGCTGCTGTATACTACCACTGGGGAGGCTGCTGTATACTACTACTGGGGCTGCTGTATATACCTCTGTGGCTGCTGTATACTACCACTGGGGAGGCTGCTATATACCACTGGGGGGGACTGTATACCTGTGCTGGGGTCCACCCTCGGCTTATACACGAGTCAATAGGTTTTCCCAGGTTTTGGGGGCAAAAGTAGGGGGGTCGGCTTATACACGGGTCGGCTTATACACGAGTATATACGGTATATGTGTATGTATATGTGTATATATATATATATATATATATATATATATATATATATATATATGTAATATATTGCGGAAGTGAAAGTGCCCGGACACAGAAATAGCATCTGGAGGTCACCTCTTGTGGTGTCTGTTCCTGTCCGTAGGGTCCTGCAAAAAGTAGGATCCCACAGACAGGAAAAAAATGCTATGTGAAAGCAGCCTTAAGGTTTCTGCACACAGCTGTATTAGGGCTCTCTTTTGTAAAATGTTGTAAAAGAAATGTCTTGGAGATTTGTGATAGTTGTAATGTACTTATGTATGTATGAAACAAGACTGATATCTATATCCTAGTATATCAGAACAAAAATAAATATGGCTCATATACCATATTGTATTAGTAAAGACATGAATAGGATTTGTATACTTTACTGTAATGGCTGGTGGATGTGGACCCACTGCGCAACGGGCCAGGCTTACCCTAGAGGGGCGTAATTAAGCAACTACTTGGTTTTCACTAAGGCCTCCAATGGTGAGGATAGGCTTGAACCACAGGAAGTTGCCAGGTAATACTCAAGGGCAGTTCCCAGGTCTCCAGCAGCTGAGGTCAAGGTAGGAATGCGAGGTACAGAGAGGAGATGTCAGGATAATCAGAAGGCAAGCCAGGTCATAGTCTGGAGAAGTAGAGCCGAACACAGCCAGAGCACAAGACAAAGTCAGAGTAATCCTATAATCAGGCCAGGTGTATAGGGAGGAGCTATCTAATATGGCACCTGCTGGCAGAGGATAGGCTAGGGGGCTAGAACTCTGCTGGACACAGTGAATATAAATTCAAGCAGTCTTGCCATACGGCCTTCCTATAGGCAAGACAGAGAGACTTCAGACTGGAGAATGCAGCAGACCTGGGCGTGCTACAAAGCAGCTCTGCAAGTATCATGATGGAGTCTCATCCTGATATTACTTCTGGGGGATGTGGGGGTATAGAGTTAAACGCTTTATTGACTGCAGATTCTTTGTGGAGCCCACTTGACTGTATCTTATATTGGAGTGTATTTACTTTCATCCTATACTGAATGGGGTACAGGCCCTTTCCATTCTGGCTGAGATTACTCTGAATCTTATTCCAAGCTGTAGCTGTTTATTATCACTCATTTCCTCTATTTATACCCACTCCTGGCTTCACGCCATGTCGGATATAGAACTTCCATACTGACCACATTCCTGCAGCTTGTCTCGGTAGTGCTGAGGTGTTCGTTTCTTTTGCAGCTGCGAAGTCTTTCTTACTGGAGAAGCTTTGGAATCTTTGCTACATATTTACTTGCCTGTTGTTATCTGTGTATTTCCCTTTCACTCCTCCCCCTTATGGAATAGGATTCATATAGGTGAGTTGCAGCTAGGAGTAGAGCAAATTATGAGACCCAGGCATCCTCACCTTCAGGGGTAATCTAGGGGACAGGGAATAGCCTATGAACCAATAGCTTGAGGGACAGTTAAGGTGCACACTTTTCCTATTTTCCTACAGTCACAGCGTGACAGTGAGAAGACCTACCACTCGGGGGAGCAGAGCAGCTAACATGGTGAGTAGGGTAGTGCTGAGAAGCCGTGCGAGACACTGGCGTGACTCCTTCGTTATCAAAAGAGACATATATATTACATAACAGTGTATAGGTTACCATAACCATTTATGGATTTATGGCCATGGGAGTGGAAGGAAACTATGCAAGGACAAAAAATAAATTAGCAGACTATGCCATGCTTAATTTTTTTCTCAGTTTCTTTACCAACAGTCCACACATTGCAGGTCTGCATGACCTCCCCTACATGTTACTTTATTATTTATGCTACACTTTAAATATTTTATTCCAGAAAATAATGAGCGTCAATTATTGCTCCGTTTTTCTACTGCGCTTTCTACACCACCAATTACTTACCCTCCCCGGCGATACCACAGCGAGCCCCAGCGATGTCTTCCTTCCAAGTATCGGCAGGACCTGCGGGTACCGTACTGACAGGACCTGCCCATGTGACCCATGAGGCTGAGAGCCACATGGTGCTAGATCCTGTCAGTATCATACTATTCGCAGGTCCTGTAAGTATTTGTGCTACCCACAGGTTCTGCCGATGCCCAGGAGGATGTAGGCAGAGTGCCTACTGTGTATTGTATAGTTGGCCACATATACCCGGCACTGGTTATGTTCTCTCAGTTATTAGATACTAAAAGCGCAATAATTTAGAGTGGATATAAAAAGTCTACACATCCCTGTTAAAATGCCAGACTTTTGTCCTATAAAAAAATCCAACTAAGAAGAATCATTCTTAAATATTTCAAGAAATTAATTATCAAAATAATAACGATGATTCTAGGACATGGAGACTCAATATTGAATCATATGAAGGAGAACCAAGGGTCGTAACGCTATGAAAAAATACCAATCTTTTTACATAATCATTAAAATGATGTATAATTTATTCAAATTCGATAATCCCAGTGAAGGAGGCAGATAAGCCGCGGTATACGTGTTGGGTCATAATAGCACTCCAGTTATTATGTGGGAATAAGATATAAATATAAATCTCTTAACATGTAAAATAAATAAGTAGGTAAAGTGCTAGTGCATTTATTTTATTTGGCTCCTCTTGTCTATATAAGTGATTGTAATATCCAGTGCATAGGTTACATAGACAACGTGACCTATCTTATTAATTGCTATGCATACACATCATATAAGGCTGTGCCCTGCATGCAAAATATATTACTTTCATATGCATGGAATAATCTAGTCATGCCGAGTATCTGCATGTGTCTCTGGGCCAGGGTCAAGTCCGGGCCCAGACCATGGAGCAGCCCTGGGCCCACAGCAGCACATGCCCCAGCCTGTTTTTCGTTAAATCAATTTTTAGTCAATGCAAAGTAAATAACAGGGTATCACAATAGTAATTTGTAACAGTATCAACAACATTTTGACTGTCATTAGATGGTGAATAATGTAGTCTATTTATCAACTTGTATAAGACCTCTAGAAACAAATGGTGAGATACAAAGGTTATGTTAGGTCTATTGGATAACATGAAAAACAAAAGATAAAAAATAAATAAAAAGAAAAATATAACCATAGAGAGAATAATAATGGCAAGATATCCTTTGGAGTCTCTCTATAGGTAATCTTATTATAACACAGAATAACTGAAGTGGGAAGTGATGAAGTAAGTAAAGATATAGAGTAAAAAAAAGAAGAAAGAGAAGATAAACAAAAAAAAAAAAAAAAAAGGGGAGGGAAGAGAAGCTGTGGGATGGGGGTCGTAAGGGGTTCCTTTTTATAGGATGGATAGAAACGGGTGGGAGGGAGGATGGACTGGGACATCGCATTTTATCGCATCACATATTTTCTTTGTAAGTATAAATGTTAATGGAAACGAAAACGAAGACGACAAGGATATACATCCCTCAAGTGTATTCATTAGGGTCGTTGTTTAGCCACTTCTTCAAAGATTCTGATTCCCTATAGTAAACCCAAGGACTCCATAATCGGTAATTTCTATTCACACTATTGGGGTCAGGTGCACCTTGACTTGCTATTTCTTCAAGCCTGCATATCTGATTTAATTCAGCCACCAGCTCCGACTTAGTTGGACTGTGCACATTTTTCCATTTTCTAGCTATAACTGTTCTGGCAGCCGATAATACATATCTCGCCAGTCCAGCTTTGTATTTGGAGATAGGCATCTCTAGTAGATTCAAGAGCGCAACAGGTGCCGTCACAACTACTTCAGAGGTGGATATCATCCGAATCAGATCCCTCACCTGCATCCAAAATGGTTGGATGAGATGGCATTCCCATGCCCCAGCCTGTTCCCTGATGAAAAAGATCAGTTTACTGTTACCTTTGAGGGTAAAAACACATACAGATAATACATTTTTGTTGTGAATGTGTGGTGCCCCACTGGTCTGGACAGAGAACCGGCTCTGGGCACGGTGCGGGTGTTCAACCCAGAGCAATTAAACCGGAGGCCCCGGGCTTCTGCAGGAAGCCGCGGCCTAAGACCCATCGTACACCTCGAAAAGGCATACTAAACTAGAGTCAGGGGGACATAAAGGGGAGTCGCCCACCAAAGACCTGGGGGAGCGGGCTCGAGGCTCTGCGCGGGGAGGCGCTGCACGGTGGTGAGGAGAAGCTGAGCACAGTGAAGGGACCAGTAGGGAATGGCAGGCACATCACCATAGGTCCTGAGTGAATCGTCCCGGCTCCTTAGTGACTACCCAGGCCAGAAAGACCTGAAAGACTGAAGTTGTTACCATGTGTAAAAGAACTGCAAGTAAAACCTGGTCAGAGTTAATGGACTGGTGTGACGTGCTTTATTTCCCTCACCTGAGGAGCCATAGACCGCTGCACAAAAGTGACAAGTGAGAAAATTGTGTGGTGGTAAACTGCCTCCCTGTGTAAAAACTACAAACACTGCCCACTCCACCTACGTGGAGCGTAACCATCTGGCTGCCCTACCATCACCCTGGAGGTCTGACCCGCAGCTCTGGTAATCATACTGGAACCATAGGTGGCATCACAGACTACTTTGATTTTTATTATTTTATTATTTTTTTTTTACTGACTTTCAGTGACCAACAGGGCCACAGGCCCCCGTGACATTCCCCCGTGACAACACCTGGAACCGGGTACCCCATGGCCCTGGGGTGGGTCAAATGCATTTTTACTTAATCTGTGAATACTTATATCTCTATGATTGTGTTTGAACAAGTCTGATAATTTGTGTCCTACTGTCAGTAAATCATTCTACCAACCATGTACCTTCCTCCGTCACCCGTAAAATATTTTTTGTTTATTTGTCAATTTTTATTATAAATGTCTCAATGGTAGAGGGGAGGGGTCACCTCATGGTAGAAGGGAGATGATGTGAACCCTATTTTGCAGTAAAAGATGGGCAACCAGCGGAGAAATGAGATTCGAGCACCGGTAGTAGCTCTACTCCGACCTCAGTGATGAAGATGTGACCTTCAGTGTACCCCTCTCTCATATATAGCTAGCAGAGCATTTTTGGTATTGGATCATTTTTGTTATTGATAGAATGGATTCTTATAAGTCTTGTCTTGTGTTTTTGGTTTCAGAGAGCTGTGACACGTTCTGTCAGTACGTAACAAAGAAATCTGGAGCTGTGGTTGTCTCTGTTGGGTAAGGCATCATTCATCGAATATTATACATTTCCACACACTACATCGATACATCATTAGGATTTAATTTCCACCCTCTGCACGTAATAGAATTAAGGAGCCTTCCGATATATCACTATTAAGACTTCCAATGACCTGGATTATGGCCCCTTTTCTACAACTCACACAAAACAATTAGCGACATCAAATCCATAGTTAATATGCAAAATTACTTTATTTCAACAGGTAAAAAGTGCAAAGTGCTCATATAAGGTCGGGATACAGGATAAAGACAGTTCATAGTCCAGTATTATATTGCAATTGCTAAGTGATATAATTATTCACACTACTTTTATTTACAGTGCAATTAATATTCACTAGCCACCCAATATAGGTTTGGACTAGTATTAATATTGGTGGCACTAATTTGAGGTGGATTCCTAGCTGTGACAATTTTTTAATCTTATATTTTAGGTACCGCCTGGCACCAGAACACAGATGTCCGGCTGCTTTTGATGACTGTCTTATGGCTACAGCTCACTTTCTGAAGACGGCAGAAGAACATGGAGTTGATCCTTCCTCTGTTATAATATGTGGAGACAGTGCCGGGGGCAATCTTACCGCTGGGGTATGCCAAGCTCTTGTGGGTAGATCAGATCTTCCAAAGCCTCTTGCCCAGGTGATGATATATCCATGGCTCCAGATGGCGGACTTCAATTTACCCTCGTACCAACAAAACAAGATGGTCCCTTTGTTTCTCCAAAAAAATGCTTTATATTGCACAATGAAATACATAGGTGGCGATCCTTCTTTGTCAAAAGAACTGATAAAGGGCAGCCATGTTCCTCCTGAGATAAGACAAAAATTAAGTAAGTGGTTGAGTTCTGAGGAATTTAAGGTCAAAGGCTACAAACCTCCCATCATGGCGCCATTTAATAAAGACATTTATAAGAAAATTAAGATAACTCTTGACCTTCCATGTTCTCCATTGTTCTCTGATGATGCTGTGATCCGGCAACTACCACAGGCCTACATACTAACATGTGAGTTTGATGTTCTCCGCGATGATGGGATACTCTACAAGAATCGTCTAGAGGACAATGGAATCCCGGTCACATGGCATCATGTTAAAGATGGCTTCCATGGAGTTGTCAGCTTCTTTCAACACCCTGATGTGGTGACCGGGACGATGGCTATGGATCATATTTTAACTTATATTAAAAACCTTTGAGACCTTGTATAAATGAAAAATTGTTTCCTTTGTTCCTGTGCCTCTCCATTCCTGAGATATGTGGACCTCTCATGCTTGTATATTAAACCAGTCTTGCTAGCCAAGTGGGCATGGTCCTCAAGTGTTTTTTGTTGGCGTCTTCTTTAGGACCACACAAACTTGATAACAAGACCAAACTTATCATAGGAAAGATCATACCAAACTTATACATAGGGAAGAGAATCATACAAACTTATAATGGAAGAGGATCAACAACATAAAGAGGGAATCCATACAAACTTATACATAGGAAGAGGAATCCATACCAAACTTATACATAGGGAAGAGGAATCCATACCAAACTTTATACATAGGGAAGAGGAATCCATACCAAACTTTATACATAGGGAAGAGGAATCCATACCAAACTTTATACATAGGGAAGAGGAATCCATACCAAACTATCATAGAAGAGAATCCATACCAAACTTATACATAGGAAGAGGAATCCATAGTTCAGTGGCGCGGGAAGCAACACAAACACAGTGTCAGATACAGGAGAACAGTGGCATGTACAGAGGTAAAAGAGTTTTTTTATTGCAACTGACAGGTTCTTTTTAAATGTATTAAAAATGAAAAGGAAAATATACAATATATAAGATGTACAACAATAAGCGCTAACTTGAAAAGATGAAATTACTATTTTACTAAACTCTAATCTACATTAATTTAAATATATTTTATTTCAACAAAAAGAAAGCTGCACTCTGAAATACTAAGTGGGATGGTGTGTATTCTCCCCTTCCCCACTTCCTGTGTACTGCTTACACTTGTGAGAGTATGACAATTCAATTACTGTGGACATGTCCTTATTTGGTAATTTTAGTCCTCTGTCTATAAGGGCCCCTTTACATGCTGAGACTTTCCAGCGATCCCTCCAGCGATCCGACCTGGCCGGGATCACTGGAAAGTCTCTATGCAGTCGCTGGTGAGCTGTCAAACAGGCAGACTCCCCAGCGACCAGTGGACCAGCGACATCGTGGTAAGAATATAAACTATTCTTTCCATGATGTCGAGCTCCGCTCCTGTCTTCTGCCAGGCTGCGGTAAGCGGGAGCAGGCTGGTAACCGTGGTAAACAACGGGTATCCAGGCAGCCTAGTTACCCGATGTATACCTTGGTTACCAGACTCTCCACTTCCAGGCTGGTATCCAAGGGAGACAGCGGGTATCTAAGCACATCGCTGTCTCTAGTTACCAGCCTGGGGAGGTTGCTGATTTTGGTCTCTCACTGTCACACACAGCGATGCGTGCTGACTAGCGGGAGACCAAGGCCTGAAGGACGTGCAGCGATCAGCGACCTCACAGCAGGGGCCAGGTCGCTGGTGCGTGTCACACGCTACAACATCGCTGGCAGGTCGCTGTTGCGTCACAAAACCTGTGACGTTTCAGCGACATCGCTAGAGATGTTGTAGTGTGTGAAGTACCCTTAAAGGTTTGTGCCACACCCCCTGGAGTGTTGATAGAACTGGTTTTGGAATTGGGAGGTGGTTGGGGGGAGAAGAGCAGTCTGATTTCAGTCAGTGTGTGTGTGTAGGATGCTGAGTTCAGACCAGCTCCATAAAGGGATTTAGACAAAACTGGATTACCTGAAGATACAATATATTGATGGATTGTTTTATGGAATTTTTATGTTTTTTCAAGCAATAAAGGTTGATCACGCATCTCTTGCTCTGTTGATTGTGAAATACTGGACAAGGACCCCTTGACACTAAGACATGCAAAAAGGAATATAGAACAGCATTATAGCTAAGGAGATATGAACAAAATTAGACATTAGGCTTATAAATATGGCCATATCGATAACCACTCTGTAGCCAAGATGAGGTGTGTCTCTTTAATTGGTCGCTACACTCAATCACAACCTCTATTTGGATTAAAAACCTACCCTACCTACGAATGGGCGAATAGGAACCTGCTAACGGGGAACAATAGCACCTATGGCTAGTAGGTGAAGGGTGCAAGGCAGAAGGTATGGCCCCATAATCTAAACAAGAGAAAAGTGTGGCTCTCCATCATGTGCTGTGTGCAGATGCAAAGTCAAAAACGACACATTGTAACAAAAAGACAGCTGCACTCTGAAATACTAAGACATGCAAAAAGGAATATAGGACAGCATTATAGCTAAGGAGATATGAAAAAAATGAGACAGCATATAAATATGTCCATATCCATTACTATCCAGTAGTCACGATGAAGAGTGTCTCTTTACTAGGTCCCTACACTCAATTGTGGCGCTCTGCCAATGCAGGTAACCACATATCTCTCTACTGCACAGCTGGGTTTCCACAGCAGGTACTACTACGAACAACACCTTCCACCCCGGCACAGTATAAGGAGCCTAACCTGCTGCGCTTAGGCAGGATCCCCTATATATACTGCTGCTTGGGAGGAGCTAGTCAGAGTGTGGCAGACGCTAGAAGAGCTGCAGGAGAGTTCTGGTGCCTGGTGCCACGAGTAGGCACAGGCCAGAGACCCAGAGTAGCCCTTCAGTGTCCCACCAGCCTAAGTGGGACTGAAGGTAAGGAGTTTTGAAGCAGAAGCAAGGAACATGTAGCAACAGCTGTGAGTTCGTTCCAGAGAGGGAGAGAGAAGCCGGATATTGGGGATCCGCACCAGTGGAGAACTACAAGTCCCACAAGAAACCCCTTGGCACCGAGGAAGCTACAGAAAGGGAGCCAGGAGCAGTGGCCACAACAGAATTAGAGAAGGTTGTCCCGGAGACCGCACAGGAGGGAAGGAAACACAGACAAGAGAAGAGAGTGGAGGCAAGTCAGGATTCAATAGACTGTGCCTCAGGGAATACAAAAGGGAAGGAGGCCTGATACCCACTTGCTGTGGGAGCCCACAGTGCAGCCCGGTTACCCGTCGGTGCTCAGGACAATTTACCTGCATCCCATCAGTAAAAGGTAAAGAGACTTCAAGTGTGTGCGTGTATCCTTTCCTATTCCTCACCGTGCCCTCAATAGACTTTCTCTACTCTCATCCACCACCTCAGCTCTGCTATAACCTGCTCACATCACCAAGCTGCCCCGGGGGTCCTGGTCCTGCCTGCGGGGACAACACCATCACTGCCGAAATCCCACCGACCTCCGGAGGACTGTAGCGGCACTGGTGACCTCTCACCAGACACAGCAGGTGGCATCACGACAAAAACTGTATATAATCCCTGTAAATACCCCCTCTTTCACTGACCGCAGGGCCACAGCCTCTGGCAGCCACCCGTGACATCCCGGACCAAAACCGAGACCTGAGTACCCTGCCCTGGGGCGAGTCACAATCACATCCTCTATTTGGATTGAAAATCTACCTTTGAATGGGTGAGTAGGAACCTGCTAACAGAGAACAATAGCACCTATGGCGAGTGGTGAAGGGTGCAAGGCAGAAGTCATGACCCCATAATATAAACAAGAAAAAACTGTGGCACTTCATCATGTGATGTGTACAGGTGCAAAGCCGAAAACGAAGCATTGTAACAAGAAGACAGTGCAGCTTTTTACATGTTTTAGTATTTCAGAGCGCAGCTATCTTTTTGTTGCAATGTGTTGTATTCAGCGTTGATGGAGTGCCGGCTGCAGATTTTTCTTATTTATATTTTATTTCAAGTTATCACATTTTTGTCTGGATTTTCATTTTCAAGAGTTTCTATATGTTTATTTGTATTTTGTCTTGTTAAAGTGATCGTAATATAGCAAAAGATAAATGCTTAGAAAGAGAGTCAAGATATCTGATACAGACTGATTGCTAAGGCTGCACGCATGACAACTCCATATACCCTGCTGTAGTGACTAGTGTATGCATAGCAACCAGATATTCTGAAGAGACTCGTATCTATGGTAGCAAAACTGTCCAATAACAAAACGGGCCTAGTTTCCCATAGAAGCCTAATCCCAGGGATGTTTTAATAAATAGCAGCTGGCCTAGTTGTATTATTAGGTACCGGGAGTTAGTCGGTGCAACCAGAATACATGGTGGGTGTAGCCCGGCGTTGGTGGGCATGGTTTGGTATTTCCTTTTGAAGAAGTAATACACATTAATTTTTAAGTCCGTGTGGTCATGGAGTTATTTATAATAGATGAGATGTGGGCCTGATGCTATCACATCGGGAGGACGGAGGCATCAGGGTGGGAGCAGGCTCTGTGGTGCAGGGGCGGTGGCTGTCTTACCCCTGTTCGGTCGTCCTCTGTCTCCTTTCTCTCTTCCCCCTGTGCGCTCTCCCAATGTATGTAAATAAATGTATTTTTAGGTAAAAATCTGTTACTGCATTTTTTTTTATTAATAAAGTGTTTAACTTCCTGGTAAAAAATGTGTAGGGCTTCGCTGTATTTTCTATTGCCAGACAAGGTAAAGCAGGCAGCTGGGGGCTGTATGTGCATGTGTAATGTATGTGCGTGTGTGTGTGTTGTGTGTATGCGCATATATATGCATGTGTGTGTAATGTGTATATGATTGTATGTGCATGTGTATTTGTGTGTGTGTCCGTGTGTCTGCACCTACTGCTGCCCACAGCCGGTAGGATAAAAAATTAATAAAAATTAAAGTTTACTTAGTCTTTAAAAGGAATACATCAGCAGATAATCTGAAGACAGCAAGAGATAGATGCTGACACACAGAATACGAAAATATGTTATTTATTACTTTGCGTAGTGTTGTTTACTTATAGGCAGGGGTGCAACTACAACAGGTGCAGGGTTGCGATTGCACCTTGGCCCTGGAGATTAGGGGGCCCCAAAAGTCCCTTTGCCTATAGAAAAAGACTAAAGCTATTAAAGATTTGCAATAATTGAAGCCTTTGCTTCGGGGCCCATGAGCTTTAAGTTACGCCACTGTTTATAGTGTTAATGTTTCTCTTAGGCCAGGGTCACACTCACCGTTTTTAGCGGATGTCAGAGACATCCGCTAAAAATTAGACATTTTCTTCTGAAGCGGATACCGTTAACGGTATGCACTCCAGCAGGACGCAGTACCATAGCACCTCATGAATTACCTGCACAGTGGCTGCACACAGCGTCTTGGGCTGGCGCTTTTCAGGAGCACACAGGAAACGCTGCATGCAGTGTTTGCTGTGCACTGAGGAATAGCGGCCGCTGTGCAAGTAATTCATGAGGTGCTATGGTACTGCGTCCTGCTGGAGTGCATACCGTTAACGGTATCCGCTTCAGAAGAAAATGTCTAAGTTTTTAGCGGATGTCTCTGACATCTGCTAAAAACGGTGAGTGTGACCCTGGCCTAAGAGAAACATTGACGCTGCAGACATGGTCAATAACTTTGCTAACGAGCTGTAAACTTTGAAATTAAAAATCCCTGTTCTTGAGACTACATAAAAACAATAGTACAGCGGTCTCAGGGAGCGCCAAAGGAATACTGGACAATTAGGGTATGTGCGCACTGGTCGGGTTAGGGCCGGATTAGATGTGTAAACCGCCGGTCGGTTTACATAAATTTCATGCAAATTTTTGTTAATCCAAACCGGCGTTTGGATTAACATAGAAACCTATGTAAACCGACACCCGCTGTGCACACAGCGGCGGTTTACACATGCTCATCCGTTGCTAACCCGCTGGGTTCCCAGCGGTTAGCAAGAAATGTGCATGCTCTATTTCCGCCGGTTCTGCAGCGGCTGCAAGCAGAATCATGTGCTGCTCCAGCCACGCAGAATCATGCACGCGCTAACCCTGTGCAAACCCGCACACGCCCGTCTCCCGCAGCACGACCCGACAGGAAGCCGTGACGGCTCGGAGCTTCCTGTCGGGTCCCCCCCCAGCCGCCGCCGCCACTAACCCGCCCGTGTGCACATACCCTCAGTGGATAAGAACCGACCTTTATTCTTCCTCCAATACCACTGCCACAACACGTTTCGACGGTCTAAGCCGTCTTCATCAGGTGGGTTGAGGACCTGCGGTTACCTAGCTACCGGGATAAACAACTAAGAACCTGTGGTGACGTGGTGTCCGGTCCAGCACGATCACGCGAATTTTCAGGGAGCATGGAGTTGCGAATGCAAACAGCGGCAGGACAGCAGCATTATTAGAGAGAGGTGACCCGGAGCCCCATTAACCACACGTTTAATCTTGGTTGTGTAGACGTACACAACCATTATAGGTGAGTACACTGGCACTTTTTATTTATACAAATAGCCCTGTCTACACATGCACCCTTTTCTTTTTCTTTCTGCATGTTCTTGAGACTAGAGAGGAATTTTATTTGGAGGTAGATTGAGTAGATTGTTTTTACAAACACTTTGCTATTTGAACCCTTTAAAACTCGAGACAATTCCTATAAGATCCCTTATACAGGTGCCAAAAGGAATTTTACAGTATTGCCAAAAATACCCAGCTTGTGTTTGGTTATTCCATTGCAGATGTGCTACCGGTCACTACAGGTTATCCATTAATATGGATTGTGAACATTGAGCTTTCTTATTATCTCATCCTATACTGGAAGGTTTATGCTAGTAAAAAAAAAAGACAATGCACCCCTTGGGCGATATTGTTGAAAATTAACCTTCCTCTTTAGGTTCACAATAGGTGCTGTCACTTTAGTTGACCACCTAGGTTTCATTTTTAGAGCTCGGTTGTGCCAATTTTTGCAATATATAATTTTATTTTTAGCAGCGACCAGTTTGTGCGCACAGACACAGGTTTCTGTCAATGTAACAAGATGATGATGATTTTTATATACTATAGTGAGCGGTATCAGACTGGGGTGGTGGGAGCCCACCAGTAACATTGACTCTGGGGGTCACTGATCAACTACATGCAAATATTAAATTCACAAATGTACCTATGGTTTTATATATACTAATATACTGGGTAGGTTGTAAAATGAATGATGAGATGCTTCCTTTATTTCTACACTAGATGTGGGCCTGATGTATTGTATCAGGTGGGTGGTGACATCACGATGGGTTGGGGTTCTGTGGTGGTGGGGCAGCGGTCATCTCTCCCCCTGTGGAGTCTCCTCCCTGTACAGTCTCACCCCCTGTCCGCTGTCTCTCATTCCCTGTGCTCTCTGCCAATGTATGTAAAAACCTGTTTCTGTGTTGTTTTTTTATTAATAAAGTGTTTAAATTCCTGGTAAAAAAATGTGTGGTGCTTTGGTGTATTTTCTATTGCCAGTGCAGGTAAACCAAGCAGCCAGTGCTGCCAACCCCCGCTGCCTGGTATTACCTTTGATGGCAATGAAAAATATAGGGGAGCTTTTGATGGCAATGAAAAAAACAGGGAGCTCTATTTTCTTTTTAGTTATTTCAATAAATAATTGTAAAATAAAATTGGCGTGGGCAGTGCTGTATTCTCTATTGCCAGCCAAGGTAACCAGGAGCTGGGGGTTGGAATTCTCAGCATGGTAAGGCTCAAGCATTCTAGCCCACCAGCTGAAAATTGCAGTTAGCAGCCACCCCAGAATTGACGCCTCCATTAGAGACGCCAAAATTGCCGGTTACCCCTCTCTTCCAGATGCCGTGTAGTAGTGGCAGACTGGGCAATAAAGGAGTTGATGTCAGCTATTTTTGGCAGCTGACGTCAAGCCCCATTAATAATGTCAGCCGTCAATATAACAGCCGGCTGTTAGCAATAATTTCAGTAAAGAGGAAAAAAAAACACATCAAGAGAAATCCTTTATTGCATACAAAATAGACAGAGACGCCTCGTTTATCTACTTTATTAACTTCCACCAAGTTCTCCTCTGACGTAATCCTGTAATTACTGTAATCTTGCAGTTGAAGTATTGGAGCAGTGTGATGCGTCATGTAGCCACCATCTTTGTATACCCAAATGTCCACAGATGGTGTGCTGTATCTCTACACCAATGCTGTCTCTTGCCATTGGCTGTCCTCTCTGCCCCTCCTCCGTGCTGTCTCTCTGCACCCCTGTGCTGTCTCTTTTCTCCCCCTGTGCTGTCTTTCTGCACTCCCCGTGCTGTCTCTCTATACCCTTGCTGTCTCTCTGCACCCCTGTGCTGTCATCTGCACCCTCTGTGCTGTCACTCTGCACCCTGGCTGTCTCTCTGCCCCCTGGCTGTCTCTCTGCACCCCCTTTTCTGTCTCTGTCCCCCTGTGCTGTCTTTCTGCATTCCCCATGCTGTCTCTCTATCCCTCCGTGTTGTCTCTATGCTCCCCCATGGTCACTCTCTGCCCCGTGCCTGTTCTCATGCAGTGGGCTGTGGTGAGCTTGGGCTGGGCAAGGGTGAGCGGGCGGCTGGAAGCTGGGAACGGGCAGGGGTGAGCAGGCTGCTCGTAGCTGGAGCCAGGCAGGAGGCGGGGGCTGCGGTGAGCTGGGACCGGGCAGGGTGAGCAGGCTGTGGTGAGCTGGGACCGGGTGAGAGTGAGCAGGCTGCAGTGAGCTGGGACTGGGAGGGGGTCATCAGGCTGCTGGAGCTGGAACCATGCGGGGTTAGCGGACTGCAGGTAATGTGGACGGGCTGCGGGGAACAGGCTGCATATGGTGTGTGCGGCAGGTTCCTGTTGTTGTTGGCACTGCTAGCAGATGCCATATTTCCACACCCAACACTTGGGTGTGCAAATATGGATACCGCAACTTGTTCTGGCCAAGCAGAGGATAGGAGGACACGATGAAGGCAGAAGTGGATGACAGACGCCACAAGGTAAGTATATAATAGATAGTGAAACAAATGTATTGATTATGTTGGGGATAAGTGAAATATTAGTGTCAAGGGGATCAAAGCACTGGGTAAGGTAGTCAGGTCCGAGCCCAGATAACAATACGGCCCTGGGCCCACAGCATCTTATGTGGCACCCCAGTGGTCCGGTTGCCACAGTGCATTGCCTCCCTCACAGGAGGTGATGTCATGTCTGAAAGCAGGAGGAGGTCCCCACGCTAGGTAACACCCAGCAACCAACACCAGACCTGACTCCGGACCAGAAGGGGGAGCTCTGCACCGAGTTCAGGGGAGCTACCCTGATTCTGGAAGGAGGAGGCTAGAGTGAGGAAGGGGAGAACATCTGAGGACATGGAGAGGAGATGATGTGTAGGAGAGAGCTCTGGGGAGTGGAACTGTGAGTGAGCTCACCCAGAGTGGCACTAGAGAGGACGCCAGAGTCCTTGGGTGCACGGATACTGTAATCCCAGCACCCAAACCTGGAGGGCAGGAGGCTGCAAGTAATCTGGCCGCACCGAAGACCCGACGGCACCACAGCAGATTAAGAGCCTGGAGCTGCCATCAGCAAGGCAGTGCCCGTAAAAGGCTCGTGCTGTTTGCCATATGGGTTAGGAACAACCATGCAGGAAGAGGGCCAGCATACCTACAAGCAGCAGGACCAAAGGGAAAGTGCAGCAGGAAGGCCTCTGAACCCACCTGACGAGGTGGATCCCCGAATGCTTCAGGCTGACTGGACCCTTCCAAAACCTGGTAACCAGTGCCCCAAACGCACCACCATCTGCCAAGTAAAGTAAGGAAACTGCACCCTTCTTTTCCTCTGATTACTTCCCCCGCCCTCTGTCCTGCACCCAGCACCATTACCATCAACCCCATAAACTTACACACGTCCATGGGCCCGCTCCCCCTGTGTGGAGCGATACATCCCGGCTGCTGCACCATCTGCCCCAGAGGTCCCAAACCAGCTGCGTCGACCATCCCTGGCCGAATTCCACAGGTGGTGTCATTAAAAGACTACTAAACTGCCCTTTAAATAACCCCTTCATGTACGGTTCCATGGCCACGCACCTCCCACAGCACCAGCCGGTCCGGCTACCAAGTACCCCCGCCCTTACCGCCATTCCACTTGCACCCCAGCTGGCTCCTCAATTGCAAAGTTTAGTTCTTTAATACCCCCGACAGGACCGATATATACAAAGAGTCAGCACTCTTTACCAACAGTCTTACTATTTCAGTAACTCCTGTTGAACTGAGATGCCACGGGCACCAGTCTAAAACATTACATCTTTGGGAAAATTACAGTTCTTTGCTTTGATGAGACTGCTCCCCACATTTCCTTACTCCAGACTTTCACATGCCACATCTGGCACCACAGCTTCCGGCTGTGTGGTGCCCTCTGCGGACTGGTCGCCACAGGTGGTGGAGCAGCTGAAACTGGTAAGTCGGTCACCCCCCACACACACCCACCACATCCCCCGATCCCAAGTTTAAGTTACTTCATTTCTAGCACAGGATAGCGGGAGGAGCTAGGTGGAGGGTGGAGAGTTAGGACAGAGCCCAGGAAAGGTGGAGAAACAACACAATAAAAGGGAATGCACAACCCAAGTAGGGGGAGAGTAGGGTAGTAAGCTAGGAGGCTAGTAGTCGAAAGAACAAGAGAGACATCTGTCAGCCAGAACCACCAGACTTAAAGAACCTGAACCCGGTGGCCTGTGCCACCGTATGGCTAGTCTGGGTCCCAGGCTGAGAACCGAGGTCAGACAGAAGGGGTCCAAGGTGTGTCCGAGTCAGCGGGGACACCAAGGAACTGGGCCGGAACCAGAGTGCTGGCTCTATTGAAGTGGCAGGGAAGCTGCATACCCCAACAACAAACCCCGGCATGGCGTGGGGTCTTCATGTCCCAATACCCAACCTCTGCCACAACGAAAGGAAGGTCGTCAAACTAGGGCTAGGAGACCCGGAAGGGAGACCACAGAAAGCCTGTGACTGATGGACTGTAGTTAGTGTGCAGAACAGAGAGAACAGAGGCCCGAAAGGTACATGAACGGGGTGCCGCAGACGAGCCGTCCCAGCTGCTGATAGTACACCGGAGCCGCTGCTGTACCGAACTGTACTGTATCAACTGCGAGTGGAGAAGTAAAACCCGGTAAAAAGCTCAGAACTTTGTGAGACTGATTTGTGAACTCGAGCTTAAGCTGTGAGCCGGCCGCAGGAGCCTGCCTGAGGGTGCAGAGAACTTTACTTTTAGGGTACAGACACACTGGCGTGAAAGTCGGACGACTGCAATGCGAGTTTTCTTGGATTGCAGTCAGACCAATGTTATTCAATGTCCAAGAGCACATTTGCGAGTGTCGGGCGTTAATTTCTCATCCGATTAATGGACGAGAAACCAATCGCGCACGAGACTCGCCAATGCAAGTCTATGGGTCCGACAAAATTCACGGACGCACTCGGGCATCCTAGAGGCATCCGTTTTTTTTCACTGATACATTCTCATTCTGCAGCTGAGACAACTGTAAAATGTTCCTGTAAATGATTATACATCAAATAGCTGCTGAGAAAAAAAACGGACAGCACACGGACATCACTCAGATGTGATCTGAGAAAAATATCAGACAGTTGCATAGCAGTTAGATGGAAAACAGAGCAAAAAACGGATGACACTCGTAAGACTCTCGGGAACGACAATCAGACCTCATGTTTTCTCGCCAGTGTGTTTCTACTCTAAGGCTGTGTTCACATGGCGTTTTGGGCTGTTTTGCTCAACAGTTTTTGTAGCCAAAACCACAGTGGTGATTAAATCCAGAAGTGGTGAGTGTTTCTATTAGACTTTTCCTCTGATTGCTCTACTCCTGGTTTTGGCTACAAAAACTGCTGACAAAAACAGCCCAAAAACGCCCAGTGTGAACACAGCCTTACACTTCCACACAGTGCCCTGGGGGAAACCCTTTTCCTGGAGAGCTGATATACCTACGCTGCTACTCCTATCATCCCCAGAGGTCCCAACGCAGCGGTTGGCCACCTGGCATCTGGCCACAAACCACGGGTGGCGTCACAACACTATTTTATTTATTTATTTTCTTTCATCCCTTTTATGAACCCCCTTTTACTGCTCGCCTGACGAGGGGATCATGGACCGGTTCACGTTACTGTGACATCCCACAGCTCAGACGACGACGAGGGCCCGGTCCTGATTGCCCCGCAGTCCCTGCCAGGGTTGGGACAGCTGCACACCACGCAACCACCCACCACCCTGACCCCGTTAGGTCCCATGGAAAACCGCTTAGAGTAATGCTTGGGGCCAATCATTGGGAAACTGTTTTCCCACTGCCAGCACTGTATTCACACATTCCTTTGTGTCCATGTTGGCATTTACGCACAACCCCTGCGAGTATCAGTGGGAGGGTCAAATTAATGTATGGGCTCCATTCCCGTTATGATTCACCTACTGAGGGACTCTCCTGTTATATCACCGTGTCAACTCCATTTTATAGCCCCACCTATCAAGAGCATCAATAACCACCTTTATTAACTCCTGACTAACGTGAGGGTCAATCCTTACAATGACCCTCAGCATGTCACAAACACAAGGTTAAACAAGTAATACCGGTGTGTAATTACACTGCCTTTACAAACCCACAAGTACAAAGCTTTTTTCACAGTAAGGGGGGGGGGGAATGTCCACCCTAACCCCATAAACTGCTGCAAAGGGGCCCTCGGAGGATTCTCCTGTGGGACAGTCCAATTATGATTACAAAAAAAATGTGATTTGATTATTAAAAATATTTAGGCGTATATTCATAATTCGGTTTTCTTTTATCCTTTTTCTCTCATTTTTGTTTTCTACTTTTTTCTCCTCCTTTCTTTCATTTGTTGTTTCTCGATTTTTCCTCTCTTATTTTTCCTCTCGTTCCTTTTTTTAACTCTATATTTTTCGTTTTTGTCTTTTCTTGTCCTATCCGTTTTCTTTTTCCTTTTTCTATTCATTTGAGGATTTACTCTCACATGCACATTGGCTATTTCTGCATTTGCAGGCTGTATAACTAGTATATTGGTTGCTTAGAGAAGATAAATGATACTGTGCCCTTTGTAACCAATTTCTCAAAAAGGATTTTGGTGAATAGCCCTAAAAGTGCACAAACCAGATGGACAGGGAAACATGCTGCATGTTGTAAGATCCCAAGTGCACATGAGATTCCAGGTCTCCTCCTCCACCGGCCCGCCACTCCCACACCTGCTACAAGCCTCAGACAGTGAACACCAGGAAATATCCAAGAGTCAATTCAAAGTCAATCCTGCCTGCACTCAGCACCTGCCAGCTGCAACCATGGGCATCGCTCTGGCTGTGTTGGTGATCATTTTTGGCTTTTTGATTGCGTTATTCATTTTACTGGTGGTGGGCCTCATTTATTTTGAATTTACCAACTCGGACATCCCGCCAGCAGTTGCAGATCCTGCCAAGCTTAGGATCATTCACTGCATGATGGTTGGCATTGCTGTATTGGTAAGTACCCGCTGTGTATACGGTTATGCAGGGGCGTAACTACGTCAGGTGCAGGGGTTGCGATCGCACCCGGCCCAGAAGCCTAGGGGGCCCCAAAAGTCCCTTTGGCTTATAGAAAAGACTATTGCTGTTGAAGATTTGCAATTCGCATCGGGGCCCCTGAGCTTCAAGTTACGCCACTGGGTATATGGATGATATCTGAATACACACGTCTTCCGTGAAGAACACAAACACTCGTGTGCTATCCTCTGTTATGAGACCCGATCGATTGTGAAATCTATGTTGTCAGTGTCTATTTTTGTGCCCTTGTTTAACATAAACCCATTGTTCGGAGCTTTAGATTCTTAAACTTTGCCCGGAGCTGCATTATTTGACTCTGCTCACAATTATTTACACCGTCCTAAACTTCTTTAACAACTGTGCAATTTTTTTATTTTTTGCATTTTCAATTTTTCCTCCTCTTATTCCAAGAGTTTTAACTTTTTTTTATTTTACATCGATGTAGCCGTATGATGTCGTCTTCTTTTTTGGAGTCAAGGTGTACTTTTGAATGACACCGTCATTTTTTGAACGACATTGGGCCATTTCACATCTGAGCTCCGGTGCGTTTGGCAGCATTGCACTAGTGTAGGTGGTAGCGCAGTGCATGTGATGCCAAGCGCTAGGAGCACAAATGAAGGGCATTGCGCTAGCACCGCGTTTACCTTGTATGGGAGAGCAGCGCACCACACCACATCCCGGAAGCGCAAGTGTGTAAGGGCCTGTGCCACACCGCATGTGCTAGTCCGGACGCACCGGAAACACGTAATGCGACGTTTCTGGTACGTCGGACTAGCGCATGCCCTGTGACACAGCCGCATTCACACTTGCGCTTCCGGGTTCCGTCTGCCTGCGCTCGCCCATACAAGGTAATGGCAGAATTAGCGCAATGTGCTTCATTTGTGCTCCGATGCGCTTGGCAGCGCAAGCACTGCGCTACCACCTGCGCTAGCGCAATGCTGCCGAACTAAGATGTGAACTAGGCCATTGACTTTTGAATGACACCTTGTATATTGGTAAGTGGGGAAAAAATTCCAAGTGTGGCAAAATAGGAAAAAAAGAGGGGAAAATCTGAAATAGTTTTTGAGACTTTTTTTTTATTTATAACATTAATTTTATCATAAAACTGATCTGGCAGTATGGTTTTCCAGGTCGGTATGATTACATTGATACCAAATGTGTATAGTTTTTGTTTCATTCAAGTGGAGATAAAAAATTCAGAATTTTGAAAAAAAAAAATATATATATCTTTCAGAGAGCTGAAATGTTTTCAATTTTTGGGATCTGGGGCTCTGTGATGTCTTGCTTTTTGTGCCCTGAGCTGATGTTTTTATTGGTATTGATTTATTGATTGCCAGTCAGTATATTCTTTCTTGTCACAGCGACTGAAAACTGAAAAAATCCAAATATGTGGATTTATAACTATTTTTCATTTTTAATGGGACAAAAGCAGGGTGATTTGAACTTTTATTTTTTTTAAAATTTTTTTCACATATTTTCAAAACTTTTTTTTTTCACTAGTCCCCTCAGGGTGACTTGAAGCTGCTAATGCATGATCGCTTATGCTGTTCAGAGCCGTGCATCAGCAACTTGTGACGTTGCAGCGATGTCTGCTACGTGTGACGTCCATGCAACGATCAGCGATCAGCTCGCTGATCGCAGATCGTTGCGGAGTTTTTCGTCGCATTGTTGGTCTCCCGCTGGGCGGCCAGCATCGGTGTGTGTGACAGAAGGAGACAACGATCAACGACCTCATGGCCAATGCCCAGCGCCGCACAGTAACGCTGGGACATGGTAACCAGGGTAAACATCAGGTAACTAAGCGCAGCACAATGCTTAGTTACCTGATGTGTACCCTGGTTACCAGCGTTCTCGCTGGTCGCTGGTCAGTCTGCCTGTGTGACAGCTCATCAGCAATCAGATGGCGATGTCCCAGCGATCCTGATCGTTTGTCGGGTCGCTGGGACATCACAGCGTGTAAACTGTCCTTTAGTCTTCCCTCCAACCAGAAGTGGGGTCTGCCTTAGGGTAGGTCTCTTCCACCATCCCCTCTGATTGGAATTTGGAAATGTTGGATGTCTAAGGGTACCTTTACACACCACTTATGTTGCGTGAGAAATATTGACGGCATATGTCGCCCTGGAACCATCGCTGCCAGATTGTGTCCCAATTGCAGCGTGTAATTTGGGAATTTGGCAGCGATATGTCGCCTCGCCATGGTTGCATGATTACAGTGCATGCACTGAAATCAGGCGACCGAGGCGAGGCGACATATCGCTGCCAAATTCCCAAATTACACGCCACAATTGGGAGGCAATCTGACGGTGATGGTTCCAGGGCGACATATCGCCATCAGAATTTATCGCCGCGGTTGCGGCATGTAAAGGTACCCTTGGGAATTCCAGCAGTATGATCTTCACTTCTCTCCAGGCATGACACTACAGGGTGTTAGATGCAGTACTATTTGTGGCAGCCCATCGGCAGCCTGCGGTAAAGCCAAGATCAGCTGACATGTGCAGGAAAAGATGCAGGCTTGGTGTGTGAGCCTGCATCAAAGGCAGTGAGACAATTTATGACGTACATAACATGGTAAAGGGTTAAAGAGGTTGTCCACTACTTTTATATTGATTACTATTGGCTCGAGCCTGTGACCATATATTGTCCGAGTGCGTCTGACAAAACATCAGATCGAATCCTGCCAAAGTGTCCGTTGCACATTCATGATTTTTTTTAAATGGACAGAGTCGGTACGAGGAAAAATCCAATTCAAGCATGTCCAAGCTGGATCTGACTATTGTATGGCACTCGGCAATGTCAGTCAATGAGTCTGTGGAAGACATCTTAGTGCACTGGGATGATATGTGAGTGCAGTTCGATTTTCACAGACTGACAGAATGGAGAAGATGGAGAATATATGGCTGTCTGCACCTAGCCTATAGGTCATCAATATAAATGGGTGAGGGTCTGACATCCAGCACCACCACAAGCATGTCAGGCAGCAGTTAGGTGCACACGGTGTGTGGAGCGGAACACTAGAGTTCCGTATTAATGTCGACACCATGATTAAGGCTATGTCGAAACGCGTTGGGTTTTAGGGGGCCTGTTGGGTATTTTCCCTGTGGTGGTCTATGCCTGGAGTGGTGATTTTACAGCAATAAAAAACATATTTTTGGATCAAAAGCCTCAACACTACTCTTATTGTTGGATACAACTCTTTTTATTCACATGTCTTTAATAATGGACTATTTGGATCTGTCCTTATTAGCGTTGTCTTTATATTATTTATGAGATCACCAGTCTAGATTCTGGTTTTACGAAACCAAACTAGAAAATCCTGTAGTGATAAGAAGAGAACAAACTGGTTTCACGATAGTAGTCTGTAATTACTCTGCATTATCAGCAAGGATTGGGTGCAGAGGTGACATTACTACAGGTCTGAGAAACAGGGTCCCAACGACCTCCGTATCATTCCGGATCGTTGCTGATCCTGACAGCGACGCACCAGCAATCCCGGCAGGTTGGATTACTGTCGGGATCGCTGGTGCTCGCCAAGTGTGATGGTACCCTGGGTTACACTTCAGCTTTGGTGTAATCCCATCAATCCAGCAGTTTTGACTATGGATGTGATAATCCCTGGTACTGGGTGTCAGGGGGGCACCAAGAGACCACTTTTCCTTGGCTGGGAATTTAGAAACAGGGTAAGGGCAGTTCATTGCACTGAATGAAAGCACTTTGGGTTGGACTAATATATCCTGGGGTCCTTCTCATCTGGGGAGCTATGACTATGACGGAAGTCAACGCTAGTGGCGAAACGTCAGAACCAGGGGCCCCGATGCGAAAGCTCCAATGGGGTCCCCAATTATTGCAAATCTTTAATAGTATTAGTTTTTTTCTATAGGCCAAGGGATCTTTTGGGGGCCCCCCTAGGCTGCAGGGCCCAGGTGCGATCACAACCCCTGCATGTGTGGTAGTTACGCCCCTAGTCAACGCCAACTGGTTGGTCATTGTCATGCCAATCGGGGACTGGACAATTGCTTCTTTTTTCTATAGTCTTTTTCAAACTTTAACAAGTGCCAGAGAATCTGGATGATCACATACCAGATCAAAGGATGAATATAAATGCTGAATTTACCCATTGGTATTTGCATTTCATCTGTTAGTACTACTTCGAGACTATCACTGTGTGAAGCTGAAATATATAAGATAATACAAGTTTATCCATTAACACCATGTAACCTCAGAACATTAATCTTCAGCCCTACGGTTAAAGATTCGAGTACACTAGGATGCATTATACACAATACAGCCAAATGACTCCAAAACAATAGGTAATGAGGGGTTAATCACAGGCACCATTATTGTCTGTGAATTATTTCTAGGTAAAAATGAATGAAATAGTTTTACAGCTAAAATCAGCTTAGATTTCTGCAGTGCGTTTACCATAAAATCCATTGTAGATGTCTACATAGGCAACGGTAAATTGGCCATAGGTTGAATCCGCTGCAAAGTTTGCAGATATGATCATGAATTTTGAAGCGGATTTACGGTACCTTTTTTTGGTTAATTAAAATATGTTCATGCTATATAAGTAAGAATGCTTAAAGGGAACCTGTCACTAGGTTTTTGCCATCCAATTTGAGAGCAGCATAATGTAGAAATAGAGACCCTGATTCCAGCGATGTGTCACTTACTGAGCTGCTTGCTGTCATTTTGATTCCAGCAGGAATAAAAAATTTCTTTACAAAGTTTTCAACTCTGATATCGTTTTTTAAAGAGGATTTTGTAAATGTTTTTTTTTTCCTTGAAGTTTTTGCAGCCTTTTGACTTAAAGTGAACCTGTCGCCTGTTTTGGGCATTATAAGCTATGCCCACCGCCTTTATCATGATGTAATTGGGGTTCCTGTAACCCCTTTATATCCCCAAACATTCCCTTGCACACCTCAGACATCAACTTAATATGTCCCATGCTGCATGCTAATGAGTTCTTAAGGATCTGATAGGGTGCTGCTCCCTGTGTTCTGGACCTGCCCCGCTCCATAGAAAACCCGCCTCGTTTCACGCCAACACAGCTACGCTGCTTGAAAACCTGCCCCGCTCCATTGAAAATGCCACCCCTCCTGTGTATATATGTGAGTGACATACAACGTCATTCACAGCTCTTGCGCCTGCGCAGTAACGCGGGTCACTGTGCTCTATTGTAGCTGCACAGTCACAAAAGTCTCACAAGATTTGGGAAGTCTTGCTACTGCGCAGTGGAATCTTCGGGCACTCTGCGGCTTCAGTAGAGCACAGTGATCCGCACCACTGCGCAGGTGCAAGAACTGTGAATTATGTTGTATTTCATTAACATACATATACAGGAGGGGTGACATTTTCAATGTAGCAAGGCAGGTTTTTCATGCAGCTGGGCGGCTCTGACCACAGTGTGCCGCACCCCATCTGACCCTTAAGAACTCATTCACATACCGCGCGGGACACATTAAAAGTTGATTTATGATGTATGCAGTGGCACATCTGGAGATATAAGGGTAAGTTCACACTTACCGGCGGGTTGGTCGGCGGCGGCTGGGCGGAACCCGCCAGGAAGCTCCGGCGCCGTCCACCGGCTTCCTGGCGGGTATGTGCGGCGGGAGCCGGGCGGTATCCGGCGGCTGCCCAGCGGGTTCTCGGCGGCGATTCTGCAGCGGCTGGAAGCAGCACATGATTCTGCTTGCAGCCGCTGCAGAACCGCCGGTTTTTAGAACATGGTCATTCTTTGCTAACCCGCTGGGAAACCTGCGGGTTAGCAACGGATAACGCTGGGTAACCGCCGGTGTGTGCACAGCCTTGGGCTGTTTACATTAGTTTTAATGTTAATCCAAACGCCGGTTTGGATTAACATAAATTAACATAAAACTAATGTAAACAAAACGGCGGTTTACACAGGTAAACCGCCGAAAACCCGGCCAGTGTGCACTTACCCTAAAGGGGATACAGGAACCCCAATCACACTGTTACAGGTGGTGGGCAGGGTTTATAATGCCCAAAACAGGTGACAGATTCACTTTAAAGTATTCGTAAATTTGAAAGTTATCCCCTGTCAACAGGATAGGAGATAACGTTTTGATCGCTGCAGGTCCAGCCCCCTGGGATCCCACTCTAACGGTACCTTTACACGCCGCGACGGCAGGCTGGATACATCCCGCTACTTCACGTGCACGAGCACGCTCAAACGGCTACAAACGGTCAACGCACCCTCTTTACACGCCGCCATAAGGTGCGCTACGCCACGCTACATCTATAGCTAGCTACATCGCCGGGTGTGTCAAGTAGCCAGCTGTAGCTTAGCGTACCACGTTTAAGGGCCCTTTACACGCCGCGACGGCAGGCTGGATACATCCCGCTACAGGCTACAAATGTAGCTTGTAGCGCCAATGTAGCCCGTCGTAGCGGCGTCTGAAGACGTGACGATACAGCCGGCAACAGATACATCTGTTTCCTAGGTCTGCTCGAAAACTGATGGCTACAAAGCCGATTGTAGCGAGCTGTATCGGCGTTTAAAGAGGCAACGGAAGGGAACTCTGGACACCCGGGGCTGTAGCTGCAATGTAGCTAAGGCGTGTCCCAGGCTCTGGGATACCGCGCCCCATCACCGATCATTGGAGGAAGCTCCTGCATGACGATTGGTAGTCGCTGCCTAGGGCGGCATATTTAAGGAGCTGACCAGTCACAATACACAATCGCTCGAGCGTGCTGTATTTCTCAGCCTCCTGCGATGCCTGGCCAATCATGATGATATTGCGCTGTCCTATCATCGTACGGACGGCTCGTAATCCAAGATTGTGGCACGCCTATGTGCTGTCCCTGCTGTACCAGGTCCGCCCATATTAGCTTATTGTAGCGCTGTGTAAACGTGGTACGCTAAGCTACAGCTGGCTACTTGACACACCCGGCGATGTAGCTAGCTATAGATGTAGCGTGGCGTAGCGCACCTTATGGCGGCGTGTAAAGAGGGTGCGTTGACCGTTTGTAGCCGTTTGAGCGTGCTCGTGCACGTGAAGTAGCGGGATGTATCCAGCCTGCCGTCGCGGCGTGTAAAGGTACCATTACACAGCGCTACAATAAGCTAATATGGGCGGACCTGGTACAGCAGGGACAGCACATAGGCGTGCCACAATCTTGGATTACGAGCCGTCCGTACGATGATAGGACAGCGCAATATCATTATGATTGGCCAGGCATCGCAGGAGGCTGAGAAATACAGCACGCTCGAGCGATTGTGTATTGTGACTGGTCAGCTCCTTAAATATGCCGCCCTAGGCAGCGACTACCAATCGTCATGCAGGAGCTTCCTCCAATGATCGGTGATGGGGCGCGGTATCCCAGAGCCTGGGACACGCCTTAGCTACATTGCAGCTACAGCCCCGGGTGTCCAGAGTTCCCTTCCGTTGCCTCTTTACACGCCGATACAGCTCGCTACAATCGGCTTTGTAGCCATCAGTTTTCGAGCAGACCTAGGAAACGGATGTATCTGTTGCCGGCTGTATCGTCACGTCTTCAGACGCCGCTACGACGGGCTACATTGGCGCTACAAGCTACATTTGTAGCCTGTAGCGGGATGTATCCAGCCTGCCGTCGCGGCGTGTAAAGGGCCCTTAAGGAGGATCATTAGCATCTCTGCTTCATTCATTGTTATGCAAGACACAAAAGGGGAGAGAAGCGCACCATGAGAAACACCTGGTAGTCCTGTGGGTTAGGGAGATAAGGGGGTCGATGGGCCACTCAACTCCTCGCACCTGCGCACAACCCCAGTAGATTGCTCCAAGGTGAGGACACCGCCGCTGCCGCTTCGTGCGCCTCTTCCTGAATCTGGTCACGTGATCACGTAGCTGAAAATACATCACCGCAGGTCCTTTGCTTGGAATCGGATGATAAGGATCGGCCCAGAGTTGTTCCTGCCACGTACCCTCAGACAGGACTTGGATATGGAGAAAAAAGAAAACGGTCTATTGGAGTGCTAGGGCTGAGGGAGAACTCAGGACAATATTAACAGTTGCAAGGTGATGAACCTTTATTCACCTTGAAGCGTTTCGGTAGGGGCTTGCTACCTTTCTCAGGAAGGTTTCTCAGCTGGGGTAACCTGAGGAAGGTAGCAAACTGCTACCGAAATGCATCGTGGTGAATAAAGGTTTGTCACCTTACAACTGTTGATATTGTCCTGAGTTCTCCCTGAGCCTTAGCACTCCAATAGACCGCTTTATTTTTTCTCCATTCGTTGTTATGGCAGTGTCAAATACCAGCTGAGCGCAGCGCTCACCTATATCCAGCAGTCCCAAAGAGAATCAGAGGTTAGTGCGCTTGATTGACCACTGCTATATCCACATAGGGTGCTTCAGAGCTGCTCTCTGTGAGGTGCCAGCTCACATTGTGCACTGAAGGGGGCTGTATACTTGTGTCACATCGATAGGTCAACAAAAAAAAATTTTTTTTCTGGTGTCCAAAATATTTTAATGAATTTGGGGTATTTTTGGGGTGCTGATTCTGAATATGCTATCAGTTTTGCCAGATTGGCTCAAGTTTTTGAGATTTTTGGTATCTTATTTATAGCACTTGTTGGTAAATGCGATGCATCATCTCATTAATTTCTTTGGATTAGTACTTGAACTGAGCAGTTCTCAATATAGTTTTGTGTTAATTAGTGTTCTAAAAGTTTGTTCATAGCTTGATTTTTGCACTAACTTTATGTTGTTGTCTGTTTTCCAGTGAAAAGCATGAACTCATCAAGAAGAAGTTGTCTTAACGATCCAGACTCATTCTGTTACATTTGTGGTGAATATACACTGACAAAACATAGAAGAAACATAACAGACTTCGTTAAAAAAGTGTATTTTGCCTATTTTGGGGTTATGCTTGGGGACCAAGACAAGTTTTGGGCACCACACATAGTGTGCAAAGCATGTATCGAATTATTACGAAAATGGAGCAAAGGACAAAGAACAAGCTTCAAATTTGGTGTTCCAATGGTGTGGAGAGAGCAAAAAAATCATCATGATGACTGTTATTTCTGTGCAGTGCAAGTACAAGGATTCAATAAGCATAAGAAACGAAAATGGGAGTATCCTAACATGGAATCTGCAAGAAGGCCTGTCCCTCATTGTGAAGATGTGCCTGTACCTGTGTTTACCATGTTACCTGACCTTCCCCCACCTGATGATGATGATGAAATGCAGGGTATGGAGCTAAGCATTAGTTCTGGAAGTGAACTAGAATATGAAGGAAGTTTCAGAACACCTACGCAATTTACCCAAGGAGAGCTCAACGATCTAATAAGAGACCTCAACCTCTCAAAAAGTGCATCCGAACTTTTAGCTTCAAGGCTAAGTGAAAAAAATTGTCTGACGCCTGGAACTAAAATTACATCTTACAGGACCAGAGAAGAAGCACTTCTTCCATTTTTCTGTGAAGATGACCTACTTGTATATTGTAAGGATATTCCTGGCCTGATGCTGCAAATGGGTTTACAAGTATATCGTCCTGTAGACTGGAGGCTTTTCATAGATAGTTCTAAAAGGAGTTTGAAATGTGTTTTGTTGAACAATGGCAATCAGTGTGCATCTCTTCCAGTAGCTCACTCAACTAAACTTGCAGAACAATACCAAAATGTCAAAATGGTCTTGGAGAAACTGTGCTACCATGAACATTCGTGGCTGATGTGTGTTGATTTAAAAATGGTCAACTTTTTACTTGGACAGCAAAGTGGATACACAAAGTATCCTTGCTTCATCTGCATGTGGGATAGTAGAGCAAAACATCAGCACTGGGAGAAACTGAATTGGCCTCCAAGGGACACCTTGACAGTAGGAGCATCAAACATAGTGAACGAACCTTTGGTGGACAGGGAAAAAATCATTCTACCACCACTTCACATAAAGTTAGGATTAATGAAGCAGTTCGTCAAGGCATTAGACAAAGATGGTAATTGCTTCATGTACATCTACAGATCTTTCCCTGGTCTTAGTAGCGAAAAACTGAAGGCAGGAATCTTTGATGGTCCTCAAATTCGGAAACTCATTAAAGATTCAAATTTTCCTAAGGAAATGAATGACATTGAAGCTGCTGCATGGTGTAGTTTTGTGTTGGTAGTGAAGAACTTCTTGGGAAATCAAAAGGCAGACAATTATGAAGAACTGGTACAAAACATGCTATTGAGATTTAGAAATCTGGGTGTACACATGAGCATTAAATTGCATTATCTTCACAGTCACTTGGACAGATTTCCAGAAAACCTTGGAGATTTTAGCGAAGAACAAGGGGAGAGATTTCATCAGGATATTATGGTGATGGAGGAAAGGTACCAAGGCAGATGGGACAGACATATGATGGCTGATTACTGCTGGAATCTACAGCGTGACTGCCCCAATAGCTCACATAGAAGAAAATCATATAAAAAGCGCTTTTCCAGCGATTAAATGTCTATCTTTCATGTCTTGTTCATTTTTGAAGATTACTTTGTAAAACTAGTTAAAATAAACTAAAATCAACATTTACTTTGTTAAATTTATTGTATTCATGACAATATCAATAAAGTTAATGCGCGTGTAGCAAATTACGTCTTTTTTTTTACACATTTTACGAAAAATCTCAAAAACTTGAGCCAATCTGGCAAAACTGATGACATATTCAGAATCAGCACCCCAAAGTTACCCTAAATTCAATGAAATATCTTTGGCACCAAAAATGCTGTTGACCAGTGATAATTTTTATTTATATAGCGCCAACATATTTCGCAGCACTTTACAATTCAGAGGGTATACAATACAATAATATATAATAATATATAATAAAATACAATACAATATGAGACAATACAAATATAATACAATACAGACCATATGAGACAAAAAATAAATAAATACATCACTGAGCCCATTAGGAGTGAGGTCGCTGCTCGCAAGCTACAATCTATGAGAAAGTAGGGGAGACACAGAAGCAGGGCCGGGACGACAGCTAGGCGAACCTAGGCGGTCGCCTAGGGCGCCATCTTCTGCAGGGCGCATTCTCGCCTGACCGGAGTCCGGTCACCGCCGCCCGGCCCTGAAGTTGCGGGGAGAAGCTGCGGCAGGGAGCGGTGGGCGCCGCCATGTTCTTTGAGGCCGGCGCCCACTAACTGTACAGCTGGTCAATAGAGGTTGAGACCTCTACACAATGGCCGCGGTCTCCAATTAGCCGCGGCCATTTTGTTGAAGTCTCAGATTCCACCGACCGGCTGTACTGTTAGTGGGCGCCGGCCTCAAAGAACATGGCGGCGCCCACCGCTAGCTGCCGCAGGCCCGCAGCTACTCGCAGATGTTCCCTCCGGGCTCCGGCACCCCTGCTCCGCATCCACAGCTCCCCACAATGGTAAGTGATGCTGGAGGCTGTGGGGGAGACAGGTGGGCTGTGGGGGAGACAGGGAGGCTGTGGGGGAGACAGGGAGGCTGAGGGGGAGACTGTGTGTGGGGAGACAGGGAGGCTGTGGGGGAGACAGGGAGGCTGTGGGGGAGACAGGGAGGCTGTGGGGGAGACAGGGGGGCTGAGGGGGAGACAGGGAGGCTGAGGGGGAGACAGGGAGACTGTGGGGAGACAGGGAGGCTGTGGGGGAGACAGGGAGGCTGTGGGGGAGACAGGGGGGCTGTGGGGGAGACAGGGAGGCTGTGGGGGAGACAGGGGGCTGTGGGGAGACAGGGGCTGTGGGGGAGACAGGGAGGCTGTGGGGGAGACAGGGAGGCTGTGGGGGAGACAGGGAGGCTGTGGGGAGAAGGGAGCTGATGGGGGGGAGACAGGGAGGCTGTGGGGGAGACAGGGAGGCTGTGGGGGAGACAGGGAGGCTGTGGGGGAGACAGGGAGGCTGAGGGGGAGGACAGTGGGAGACGGGGTGTGGGGAGACAGGGAGGCTGTGGGGAGACAGGGAGGCTGTGGGGGAGACAGGGAGGCTGTGGGGGAGACAGGGGGCTGTGGGGGAGACAGGGGGCTGTGGGGGAGACAGGGAGGCTGTGGGGGAGACAGGGAGGCTGTGGGGGAGACAGGGGGGCTGTGGGGGAGACAGGGAGGCTGTGGGGGAGACAGGGAGGCTGTGGGGGGAGACAGGGAGGCTGTGGGGGGGAGACAGGGAGGCTGTGGGGGACAGGGAGCTGTGGGGAGGGAGGTGACAGGGAGGCTGTGGGGGAGACAGGGAGGCTGTGGGGAGAAGGGGCTGTGGGGAGACAGGGGGGCTGTGGGGAGACAGGGAGGCTAGGGGGAGACAGGGGGCTGTGGGGGAGACAGGGAGGCTGTGGGGGAGACAGGGAGGCTGTGGGGGAGACAGGGGGCTGTGGGGGAGACAGGGGGCTGTGAGGTGTGGGGAGACAGGGGGCTGTGGGGGAGACAGGGGCTGTGGGGAGACGGAGACAGTGGGAGACGAGCTGTGGGGGACAGGAGGCTGAGGTGCACAGTAGGGAGCTGACTATCTGCCTCTGTTCTGCTCCCGTACTCATTGCAATGGTTCCAATAAAACACCTTTTCCTACAGATTAATTGCTGCATCATCATTAATAATGTGGATGGAAAATATTAATGTATTTTGCACATTAAAACCAATGTAAATCGCAGCGATGTGGTCTCCCCCCTGCCCGTCTGTAGTGTTCCCCTCCCCCGTCTGCAGTGTCCCCCCCCCATCTCGTCTGCATTGTCTCCCCCCCTACCGTCTGCAGTGTCCCCCACTTCCCGTCTGCAGTGTCCCCCCCCATCTCGTCTGCAGTCCCCCCCATCTAGTCTGCAGTTCCCCCCTTCCCGTCTGCAGCGTCCCCCCCATCTCGTCAACAGTGTCCCCGTGTCTTGACCCCCGCCTTCCCCCCCCCCCCGTCTGCAGTGTCTTCCCCCTTCTGCAGTGTTCTCCCGCCAGAGGCGCCGGTGCTTTCCTGTGTGGAGACCACTGGCGGATGGGGTAGGCTGAGGGGGAGACAGGGAGACTGTGGGGAGACAGGGAGGCTGTGGGGGAGACAGGGAGGCTGTGGGGGAGACAGGAGCTGTGGGGAGACAGGGAGGCTGTGGGGGAGACAGGGAGGCTGTGAGGGAGACTGTGGGGGAGACAGGGAGGCTGTGGGGGAGACAGGGAGGCTGTGGGGGAGACAGGGAGACTGTGGGGGAGACAGGTAGGCTGAGTGGGAGACAGGTAGGCTGAGGGGGAGACAGGGAGACTGGGAAGACAGGGAGGCTGTGGGGAGACGGGAGGCTGTCAGGATGGAGGGATGCAGTCAGGATGGAGGGAGGCTGTTGGTATTGAGGAAGGATGGAGAGAGGCTGTCAGGATGGAATAGGCTATTGGGATAGAGGGAGGCTGTCAGGATGGAGGATCGCTGTTGGGATAGCGGAAGTATGGAGGGAGGCTGTCGGGATGGAGGAAGGATGGAAGGAGGCTGTCAGGATGGAGGAAAGAAGGAGGGAGGCCGTCAGGATGGAGGGAGGCTGTCGGAATGGAGGGAAGCTGTTGGGATGTTGTCTATATGGCTGGCAGCCATCTCTATGCTACGGCCAGCAGTAGTCTCTATTGTGTATTCTCTATTGCGTACGGCCAGCAGTAGTCTCTATTGTGTATTCTCTATTGTGTATGGCCAGCAGCAGTTTCTATTGTGTATTCTCTATTGTATGTATAGCCAGCAGCAGTCTCCATTGTGTATACGGTCCGCAGCCATCTCTATTGTGTATACAGGTAGCAGCTGTCTCTATTCTGTATTCTCTATTGTATATACAGCTATTGTGTTTAGCGTTATAGAAAAGAAGTTGCAACACACAATCAGCGGTGTTTATTCACTCTTTGTGGGGTGGCGCTTCAACAGGCATATAGTCAACAGGCATATGGTGGACTATATGCCTGTTGAAGCGCCACTTGCGGTGTGAAACGGCCATCGCCTTTGAGAACCCCCCCGTCCTCCCACCCGCACCATGTAAGACCACACGAAGAGGGAATAAACACCGTTGATCCTACGATGTTGCAACTTCATTTCTATAACGCTAACCGGAAGTGATGAACCGCTAACTGGAAGTGTGGACTGGGTTGTTTGAGTGCTCAGCAGGCTGAATGCCGGAGCGCTGGTGATCAGGAAGGGGGCACCCTGAAGCAATCTGCAAGCTGCAGCTCTCCAGAAACACCGTGGACAGATTGGTGCTGGCACCAAGAATCGTCAGAACCGTGACTGATACAGCTATTGTGTATTCAGCCCACAGCAGTCTCAAGTGTGTGTGTAATATATAATAGAGAGAGTGTAAAAAAAGGAAAAACAGCACAAAAAAATAGAAAAAAGTGGACTTTATTGCCCAATGCACGGGCCACGGGGGGGCGCCGTTTGCCTTACCTGCCTAGGGCACCAAAATGCCTTGTCCCGGCACTGAGTGTATGCATGATACAGGGAGTGTCTACATGTGTATATACCTAATAGTGTGTGTATACTGTGTAAAGACCTCATAGTGTGTGTATATTGTGTACAGTACAGAAAGTGTCTACATGTGTATATACCTCATAGTGTGTGTATACTGTGTATATACCTCATAGTGTGTGTATACAGTGTATAGTACAGAAAGTGTCTACATGTGTATATACCTCATAGTGTGTGTATACTGTGTATAGACCTCATAGTGTGTGTATACAGTGTATAGACCTCATAGTGTGTGTATACTGTGTACAGTACAGAAAGTGTCTACATGTGTATATACCTCATAGTGTGTGTATACTGTGTATATACCTCATAGTGTGTGTATTGTACAGTACAGGAAGTGTCTACATGTGTATATACCTCATAGTGTGTGTATACTGTGTATTTTCTGGTCATCATAATGGGAGACCCAGACAATGGGGTTTAGGGCTCCGCCCTCCGGAGGTCACACTAGGTACTACAAGTTTGTAGACACCGCCTCCTCCGCTTATAAACCCCCACCGTAGGAAACATCCTCAGTTTTAAACTTAGTGTGCTCGGAGGATCACGCTTTGCTTGCACTTCACTGCATTCTCACAGCTTACGTGATGGCGTATGAAGACAAGGTAAATGGTCCCGGTTGGGACCCTCGACAGTCTCCCCGCTCACCCTTTGTGGAACACGCTGGTGGAGGTACCGGAGGGCTTTTTAGCCTGGACACTCGCTGTTCTCCCGGTACGCTGTCGAGCTCCTTCCTTTCCATCCCTCCATGGAGGCTCTGGAGAGGGGGAGCCTGGAGCCTTGCACAGCTCCGCTCCGTCCGAGGCCTCCCTAAATGGTGCTTACAGACCGGACGGAGCCAGCCCAGTCCGAGGCCTCCCTAAATGGTGCTTACACTCCGGACTGGTGCTGTACCCCCGTCCGAGGCCTCCCTAAAGGTGCTTACAGACCGGACCGGCACTGAGGCACCTGGTGTGTCTCCTGTGTGCCTGGGGGTAGTGTCTGTCACTTGGTGTCATGACACTCAGACCGCGTGGTTACCCTCGGGTCCGCGGTTCTGTTGGTGTACCCTGTGCTGGGGTCACTCTGGCTGACCGCCCTGTGTGTCTCAGGGGCTGAGGCTGTAGACTGCTGATGTTTATTTTGTACATGCAGTCTGTGTGTGTATGTGCATTGTTACACACTCTTTTCCCGCGCTGCGGGCTCTGGCACCTCCATTACTGAGGCTGCCTGGAGGAGGAGGAAGCAGCTCTTACGGTGACATCACCGATGGGCGTGTTTTGTGTTCTCCCGCGTGTTCCTGGCCACGCCTATGACTTTACTGTCGGCGGCCATCTTCTCCCTCTCTTCCCGGCTGGGATCTGGCTGCAGCGTGTGTCTGCACTTTCCAGGGGAGACCGGAACTCGCGGAGGTCACGCACGAACACCGCTTCCTCCTACCGCTTATTGCGGTCGGTAAGCCACCGGGATCTCCGGTTTGTTTGTTTGTTACAACTTGGCTTATTTCCCCCTACTGTGGCGATGTCCTCAGTAAGGAAGCATGCTGCTAAGACGGCAGATGGCACCATTACCTGCGCTACATGCAACGGTTCACTGGTGGAAGGGTCCTGCAATAATTGCGGACGCCCAGAGACCCGGACAGTTACTGTTGGATCAGAATCTGCGGGTCTGTACCCTGAGGTTCGGGTGATCCCAGGGACATGGGAAGCGCAGAATAAGATAAATGAATCTCTGCTGTCCCAGATGTCCTCCATGTCGCAATCCCTGGAGGCACTTCATAGGAGGCTGGAAAACCCAGCTACTCCTCCCAGTTACCCCCGGGTGGCTCTTACTTCTTCTGTGAGACCCCCTAAGCGAGCTCGTGAGGCCTCTCCAGAGCTCCAAGCTCTCTCTGAGGAGGAGCGTTCCTCTGATGGTGAGGAAGATGATGGGGGTTCTACTCTCGGGTCTGTCTCTGAACCTCCAGATGGGGTGGAGGATCTGGTGTCCTCCATCAATGAGACATTACGTCTGGTCACTCCTCCTGAGGAGGTGACTGTTCACCCCAAGGAGGTCTATCAATGGCTGCGGCCGGAGGCGAGACCAAGTGGATCCTTTATGGACCACACTAATTTTGGAAGGGTGATTAGAGCACCCAGGTTACATCCTGGGCGGCGTTATGTCCGTAAACCTAAGGACCTTCGCTTTCCCTTTCCTCAGGAGGTGCTTCTGGAATGGTCACAGTCCCCTAAGGTGGACGCTTCCATGACTAGGATTGCTGCACGCTCCTTGTTTTCTGCCTCTGATAGCTCCTCATTGAAGGATGCTACTGATAGACAGGTCGAGCAACTCGCCAAGTCTTCCTATGAGGCTGTGGGGTCTTCATTTGCCCCTAATTTTGCCGCGGTCTGGACCCTACAAGCGATTACCTCCTGCTTGGATGGTATCTCTGATCTCGCTAGGGCCAGCCCAGAGGTCCTGGCACTCTCCGACAGGGCAAGGGCTTATGCGGATTACGCCAGGACGGCAACTTTGGAAACTGCCACTCGCTCGGCTGTGGCTTCGGCCAATGCTATAGCGATCCGCAGGTTGTTGTGGCTGCGTCTTTGGGACTCAGATGCCACGTCTAAGAAGATTTTGCAAAATCTTCCGTTCTCTGGTGACAGGCTCTTCGGCACCCAGCTGGACAAGCTGATAAAGGATTCTGCTGAGTCTAAGATCCCGCAGAATAAGCCTAAGCCACGGTATGCCGTGAAAAGGAACCCAAAACAGTGGTCCTTTCGCCCCAGCTCGCAGTCATCAGCGGCGTCCGCTCGCACGGACCGTGGGGGCAAGCCCTCCACTCAGTGGCGCAACAAAAGTCGCCAAAAGAAACCGGCAGGGGCTGCAGCTGCCACCCCTAAACCCGCTTCGGCATGACTCGCTCCTTCATCCTGTCTCCCCACAGGTGGGGGGCCGCCTGTCTCTTTTCCAGGACAGATGGCTTCTCCACGTCCAAGACCAGTGGGTCCGAGACGTAGTCTCAAAAGGCTACAGGATAGAGCTGACGTCACAGCCAGCACACCGATTTCATCGGTCTGTTCCCTCCCTAGACAAAGCTCAGGCTTTTCATCTGGTGTTGGAGGGACTCCGCAGAGACGGAGTGGTGGTCCCAGTACCCACGGGAGAGAGGTTCAGGGGTTTTTACTCCAACCTCTTTATTGTCCCAAAGAAGGACGGCTCTTTTCGTCCGGTTCTGGACCTCAAGTTGTTCAACCGCCACGTGTTGGTTCGGAAGTTTCGTATGGAATCCCTGCGCTCCGTGATCGCGGCTGTGTCACAGGGAGACTTCCTGGCGTCCATAGATATCCGAGACGCTTACCTTCACGTGCCCATTGCGCCAGCTCATCAGCGCTGGTTGAGATTCGCAGTGGGGGAAGAACACTTCCAATTTGTGGCACTGCCATTCGGGCTAGCCTCGGCACCGCGAGTGTTCACAAAGGTGATGGCCTCAATGATGGCTCTCCTGCATGTGCAGGGACACGCCGTCATTCCCTATTTGGACGACCTGCTGGTCAGGGCGCCATCGGAAGACCTTTGTCGGGTGAGCCTGGAGGATGACCATGAAGTCTCTGGAACAGTTCGGGTGGCTTCTCAACATTCCAAAGTCGACCCTGGTTCCGACCCAGTCTTTGACATATCTGGGCATGGACTTCCACACGGACTCAGCCCTGGTGTCCCTACCTCAAGCCAAACAGCTTGCGATCCAATCAGGAGTGCAGAATGTTCTCCTGTCACCACAATCATCCCTACGGGTGTTGATGAAGCTGGTGGGACGCATGGTAGCGGCGATAGAGGCGGTGCCTTTCGCACAGTTTCGCCTCCGTCCTCTCCAGTTGGAGATTCTTCGCCGATGGGACAAAAGGACGATTTCTCTGAATCGGCTGGTGACGCTGTCACAATCGACCAGGGACTCCCTACAGTGGTGGCTCCTGCCACATCATCTGTCACGGGGCCGGTCTTTCTAAAACCGTCATGGTTAGTGGTAACCACCGACGCCAGTCTGAAGGGCTGGGGCGCGGTGTTCTTACACCACAGGGCTCAAGGCCTCTGGACCCAGGCGGAGTCGGCATTACAGATCAACGTGCTGGAGATCAAGGCGGTCTATCTGGCGCTCCTGGCGTTTCAGAAATTTCTGTCAGGACAACCCATTCGGGTTCAGTCCGACAACGCGACGGCCGTCGCCTACATAAATCATCAGGGGGGGACCAGAAGTGCTCAGGCCCTCGCCGAAGTCCACCGCATTCTAGCCTGGGTGGAGGAAAACGGCTGCCTGATCTCCGCAGTTCACATCCCAGGGGTCGAGAACTGGGAGGCCGACTACCTGGGCCGACAGGGGATGGACGCCGGAGAGTGGTCCCTGCATCCAGATGTCTTCCGGGACATCTGCAGCAAATGGGGCACTCCGGACGTGGATCTGATGGCCTCACGGCTGAATCATCAGGTACCCCAATACATGGCACGATCGTGGGATCCTCAGTCTCTGGGGGCGGATGCCCTGATCCTGAGTTGGTCCAGCTTCCAGCTGCCATATGTGTTCCCGCCTCTCGCTCTGATTCCCAGGGTTCTGTGGAAAATCAGGACAGAATGCAGAGTAGCCATTCTAGTGGCTCCAGATTGGCCCCGGAGGTCCTGGTACCCGGACCTCTGGCAACTGTCAGGCGGACACCGGTGGGCTCTTCCAGAACGCGCAGATCTACTCGCGCAAGGGCCATTCTTCCACCTCAATTCCAGGGCCCTCAGATTGACTGCATGGCTCTTGAGGCCTGGCTGCTGACATCCAGGGGCTTCTCTCCTACGGTGGTTGCCACGATGAATCGGGCAAGGAAACCTGTCTCCAGGAAGATATACCACAGAACGTGAAAAATCTTTTTCTCCTGGTGTGCTTCTGGTGGACGCTCACCGTGGCCCCTGTCCACCCCGACATTGTTGGCCTTCCTACAGTCGGGTTTGGAGTTGGGATTATCCCTTGGCTCTCTGAAAGGTCAAGTATCAGCACTTTCAGTGCTGTTTGACAGGCGCTTGGCGCTCCTACCGAAGGTTCGTCAATTTCTGCAGGGGGTGTCTCGGGTGGTTCCGCCTTACAGACGACCTCTGGACCCTTGGGACCTCAACATGGTCCTGGCGGCACTGCAGAAACCGCCGTTTGAGCCACTGAGAGACATCTCTCTCTCTCGTCTGTCCCAGAAGGTGGTTTTTCTGGTGGCAATTACGTCTCTGAGAAGGGTCTCAGAATTGGCTGCACTTTCGTGCAAGTCACCCTTTCTGGTGGTTCACCAAGACAAGGTGGTGTTGCGCCCGCGGCCTGAATTCTTGCCGAAGGTGGTTTCAACTTTCCACTTAAACCAGGAGATTGTTCTCCCATCATTTTGCCCCGCTCCCGTTCATCAGGTTGAGCGCGACCTCCATACTTTGGATCTCGTGAGAGCTGTACGCATTTATGTGTCCAGGACCGCCTCCTTTAGGAGTTCGGATTCTTTATTTGTCCTCACGATGGGTCGCTGTAAGGGGTCCGCGGCTTCGAAGTCGACCTTGGCCAGATGGATCAAGGCTCCCATTCAGGAGGCATACCGGTCTTCTGGTTTGCCTCTCCCGGTGGGTTTGAAGGCACACTCTACTAGAGCTGTAGGTGCCTCATGGGCCTTGCGACATCGAGCATCTGCTCTACAGGTGTGTCAGGCGGCCACCTGGTCCAGCCTGCACACTTTCTCAAAGCACTATATGGTGCATGCCCATGCCTCTGCGGACGCAAGTTTGGGCAGGCGGGTCCTCCAGGCGGCGGTTGCCCACCTTTAAGGGGACCGTGTATTATCCGTCTTGTTGAGGAACTCTTCCCGCCCTGGGTATTGCTTTAGGACATCCCCATTGTCTGGGTCTCCCATTATGATGACCAGAAAAAAGAGAATTTTGTTTACGTACCGTAAATTCTTTTTTCTTTAATCATCAATGGGAGACCCAGCACCCACCCAGTTGTTCCGTTGCATGTTTGCATTTGATCTGTTCTCTGTTGAGACAGTGTTTGTTCCCGGGTTGTTCAAACCGTCTGTGCACGGTATTCTTCCCGATGTTTCGGGTGTGGTTCATTTTTCTCCTCGCAGCTTATGGACTAAACTGAGGATGTTTCCTACGGTGGGGGTTTATAAGCGGAGGAGGCGGTGTCTACAAACTTGTAGTACCTAGTGTGACCTCCGGAGGGCGGAGCCCTAAAACCCATTGTCTGGGTCTCCCATTGATGATTAAAGAAAAAAGAATTTACGGTACGTAAACAAAATTCTCTTTATACCTCATAGTGTGTGTATTGTACAGTACAGGAAGTGTCTACATGTGTATATACCTCATAGTGTGTATATACTGTCTATAGACCTCATAGTGTGTGTTTACTGTGTACAGTACAGAAAGTGTCTACATGTGTATATACCTCATAGTGTGTATATACTGTCTATAGATCTCATAGTGTGCGTTTACTGTGTACAGTACAGAAAGTGTCTACATGTGTATATACCTCATAGTGTGTGTATTGTACAGTACAGGAAGTGTCTACATGTGTATATACCTCATAGTGTGTGTATTGTACAGTACAGGAAGTGTCTACATGTGTATATACCTCATAGTGTGTGTATACTGTGTATAGTACAGAAAGTGTCTACATGTGTATATACCTCATAGTGTGTGTATTGTACAGTACAGGAAGTGTCTACATGTGTATATACGTCATAGTGTGTGTATACTGTGTATAGACCTCATAGTGTGTGTATACTGTGTACAGTACAGAAAGTGTCTACATGTGTATATACCTCATAGTGTGTGTATACTGTGTATATACCTCATAGTGTGTGTATTGTACAGTACAGGAAGTGTCTACATGTGTATATACCTCATAGTGTGTATATACTGTCTATAGACCTCATAGTGTGTGTTTACTGTGTACAGTACAGAAAGTGTCTACATGTGTATATACCTCATAGTGTGTATATACTGTCTATAGATCTCATAGTGTGTGTTTACTGTGTACAGTACAGAAAGTGTCTACATGTGTATATACCTCATAGTGTGTGTATTGTACAGTACAGGAAGTGTCTACATGTGTATATACCTCATAGTGTGTGTATTGTACAGTACAGGAAGTGTCTACATGTGTATATACCTCATAGTGTGGTGTATACTGTGTATAGTACAGAAAGTGTCTACATGTGTATATACCTCATAGTGTGTGTATTGTACAGTACAGGAAGTGTCTACATGTGTATATACGTCATAGTGTGTGTATAATATGTATAGACCTTATAGTGTGTGTATATTGTGTACAGTACAGAAAGTGTCTACATGTGTATATACCTCATAGTGTGTGTATACTGTGTACAGTACAGAAAGTGTCTACATGTGTATATACCTCATAGTGTGTGTATTGTACAGTACAGGAAGTGTCTACATGTGTATATACGTCATAGATCATAGTGTGTGTATAATATGTATAGACCTTATAGTGTGTGTATATTGTGTACTGTACAGAAAGTGTCTACATGTGTATATACCTCATAGTGTGTGTATTGTACAGTACAGGAAGTGTCTACATGTGTATATACCTCATAGTGTGTGTATTGTACAGTACAGGAAGTGTCTACATGTGTATATACCTCATAGTGTGTGTATACTGTGTACAGTACAGAAAGTGTCTACATGTGTATATACCTCATAGTGTGTGTATTGTACAGTACAGGAAGTGTCTACATGTGTATATACCTCATAGTGTGTGTATTGTACAGTACAGGAAGTGTCTACATGTGTATATACCTCATAGTGTGTGTATTGTACAGTACAGGAAGTGTCTACATGTGTATATACCTCATAGTGTGTGTATACTGTGTACAGTACAGAAAGTGTCTACATGTGTATATACCTCATAGTGTGTGTATTGTACAGTACAGGAAGTGTCTACATGTGTATATACGTCATAGTGTGTGTATACTATGTATAGACCTTATAGTGTGTGTATATTGTGTACAGTACAGAAAGTGTCTACATGTGTATATACCTCATAGTGTGTGTATAAATTATATAGACCTCATAGTGTGTGTATACTGTGTACAGTACAGAAAGTGTCTACATGTGTATATACCTCATAGTGTGTGTATACTGTGTATAGTACAGAAAGTGTCTACATGTGTATATACCTCATAGTGTGTGTATACATTATATAGACCTCATAGTGTGTGTATACTGTGTACAGTACAGAAAGTGTCTACATGTGTATATACCTCATAGTGTGTGTATACAGTGTATAGACCTCATAGTGTGTGTATACTGTGTACAGTACAGATAGTGTCTACATGTGTATATACCTCATAGTGTGTGTATACAGTGTATAGACCTCATAGTGTGTGTATACTGTGTACAGTACAGATAGTGTCTACATGTGTATATACCTCATAGTGTGTGTATACAGTGTATAGACCTCATAGTGTGTGTATACTGTGTACAGTACAGAAAGTGTCTACATGTGTATATACCTCATAGTGTGTGTATAAATTATATAGACCTCATAGTGTGTGTATACTGTGTACAGTACAGAAAGTGTCTACATGTGTATATACCTCATAGTGTGTGTATACATTATATAGACCTCATAGTGTGTGTATACTGTGTACAGTACAGAAAGTGTCTACATGTGTATATACCTCATAGTGTGTGAATACTATGTATAGACCTCATAGTGTGTGTATACTGTGTACAGTATAGAAGTGTCTACATGTGTATATACCTCATAGTGTGTGTATACAGTGTATAGACCTCATAGTGTGTGTATACTGTGTACAGTACAGATAGTGTCTACATGTGTATATACCTCATAGTGTGTGTATACAGTGTATAGACCTCATAGTGTGTTATACTGTGTACAGTACAGATAGTGTCTACATGTGTTATATACCTCATAGTGTGTGTATACAGTGTATAGACCTCATAGTGTGTGTATACTGTGTACAGTACAGAAAGTGTCTACATGTGTATATACCTCACAATGTGTGTATACACTGTATAGACCTCATAGTGTGTGTATACTGTGTATAGACCTCATAGTGTGTGTATACTGTGTACAGTACAGAAAGTGTCTACATGTGTATACACCTCACAATGTGTGTATACATTGTATAGACCTCATAGTGTGTGTATACTGTGTATAGACCTCATAGTGTGTGTATACTGTGTACAGTACAGAAAGTGTCTACATGTGTATATACCTCACAATGTGTGAATATAGTGTACAGAAGGTTTCTACATGTGTATATACCTCAGTGTGTGTATACAGTGTATATACCTCATAGTTTGTGTATACAGTGTATATATACCTCATAGTGTGTGTATACTGTGAGCCGGCGCCCCATGGACCCGGAGAACGGAGGATCAGCTGGCACTGATGCGGCTGGCGGTGGATCTCACTACTCAGAGGGAGCCTGGCCTGAGCCAGCACCAAGTGAGGAAAACTGCGCAGGGGATAAGAGACAAGGAAGCGGGGCGACCGAGGAGAAGAGGACAGAGGGGCAGAAGGACAGATATAGGGGGGCAGCAGAAGGACAGGGAGGCAGAGGAGAAGAGGACAGGGGGGCATAAGGCCAGGAACAGGAGGACAGAGGAGAAGAGGACAGGGGGGCAAAAGGACAGGAACAGGGGGGCTGAGGAGAAGAGGACAGGGGGGCAGAAGGACATGAACAGGGGGACAGAGGAGAAGACGAGCAGCTGGAGGGACAGAGGAGAGGAGGACAGTGTACCACCATGTCCTCAGCTCCATGCTGTGTACAGTGTACCACCATGTCCCCAGCTCCGTGCTGTGCACAGTGTACCACCATGTCCCCAGCTCCGTGCTGTGCACAGTGTACCACCATGTCCCCAGCTCCATGCTGTGCACAGTGTACCACCACGTCCCCAGCTCCATGCTGTGCACAGTGTACCACCATGTCCCCAGCTCTGTACTGTGCACAGTGTACCACCATGTCTTCATCTTCATGCTGTGCACAGTGTACCACTATGTTCCCAGCTCCATGCTGTGCACAGTGTACCACCATGTCCCCAGCTCCATGCTGTGCACAGTGTACCACCATGTCTTCAGCTCCGTGCTGTTCACAGTGTACCACCATGTCCTCATCTCTGTGCTGTGCACAGACAGTGTACCACCATGTCCCCAGCTCCATGCTGTGCACAGTGTACCACCATGTCCTCAGCTCCGTGCTGTTCACAGTGTACCACCTTCTCCTCAGCTCTGTGCTGTGCACAGACAGAGTACCACCATGTCTCCAGCTCCATGCTGTGCACAGTGTACCACCATGTCCCCAGCTCCGTGCTGTGCACAGTGTACCACCATGTCCCCAGCTCCGTGCTGTGCACAGACAGTGTACCACCATGTCCCCAGCTCCATGCTGTGCACAGTGTACCACCATGTCCCTAGCTCCATGCTGTGCACAGTGTACCACCATGTCTCCAGCTCCATGCTGTGCACAGTGTACCACCATGTCCTCAGCTCCGTGCTGTGCACTGACAGTGTACCACCATGTCCTCAGCTCCGTGCTGTGCACTACAGTGTACACATGTCCTAGCTCCGTGTGTGCACAGACAGTACGTATACTGTCTTTGCACAGCATGGAGCTGGGGACTTGGTGGTACACTGTGCACAGCACGGAGCTGGGGACATGGTGGTACACTGTGCGCAGCACGGAGCTGGGGACATGGTGGTACACTGTCTCCCGCCGCCTTAAAATCAGTCTGTTTCTCATCCAGGAGGGTCGGATGAGTGACATCCATTTTTTGGTCCGTTTGACAACTGCTGTGCGAGAGTCCGACATTTTTCTCAGATTCTCAGATCACATCCGTGTGCAATCCGTGTTTTTTCTCAGCAGCTATTTACTGTATATTCATTTACAGGAACATTTTACAGTTGTCTCAGCTGCAGAATGAGAATGTATCAGTGAAAAAAACGGATGCCTCTCGGATGGTTCGTGTGCTGTCTGTGATTTTGTCGGACCCATAGACTTGCATTGGTGAGTCTCGTACGGGAATCGCAGACTGTCGTAGAATGTTGCAACTTTTTTCTCATCCTGAATCTGGATGAGAAAAAAGCGTCCGCCACTCGCCAATCTGCTCTCAGAGACTGATTGCAATGCGAGAAAATCACACATTGCACTCATCAGAGTTTCACGGTACCCTAATACTAAAATCCATATAGTAATCCTACTGGTATGGGGAGATTTATGGCTCAGTTAGTACACACCATACTTCTTGTTATTAACCAGTTAATGCTCTTTTGTCCACCGCACTGCAGTGTCAAAAGAGGACGACAGCGAGGCAGACAGCAACATGGCATCAGAGAGCCCCTGACCTCGAAATAGAAGATCCTCAGATCCCAGTATTGTGACATAATATTAAGAATAAAGTTTTTTGCATTCATATTACACTATGAACTCCACAGCACGGCGGCGAAAATTGCTCCGGCCCCGGGCCCTCCTTGAGTCCTGTTTGTTGCCATAGACTGGGGTTGTGCAGAGTGGCAGTGCACAGTGACAACCCCAATAGGTGAGTGGCCATTTGGCCCAAAACTTACCCCCCAATTGCACCCCTTCTCTTTGTGTTTTAGTATAGTAGTTATATTCTTGTATATAGGGGCAGACAGTGTATACTATGTATACTTCCGCATTATCAACAACCAAAGGGGCAGCACATTTTTCGACCGCCACGGGCACCACAAACAGTTGCTACGTCACTGCATCCTATCATGACTCAGAGTGCTGCTTCTTTGGAATCTTATAATGTCTGAAGATTTTGGATCCCATCTTCCAAAACTTTGCAAAAACATTTACAGTAAGGTACACTATGAGCTTCTAAGACCCTCAAAACTATAAGTGCCTTGTCCTTTTATTTTATTGTAAGTTTTTATACTAATTAGATCCTTGTAATTGCTTTGTCATTTTGTTCTGCTATCAAAAATATTGGATGAAAAAATATCTTGACAAAACTCAGGATTGTATGAAATAATCATTCTCCATTTAAATATATCATCTCATATGGATCGAAAAAAGTTTCCGCTCTTTTGAATTGGCCATAACCATTTGGTTTCAAATACTCCCAAAGATTTCTCAACAGTTTCAACTCATAAAAACCATACACAAGTGGTCGCTCCTCCGACAGCCCTAAATCAGAAGGGCGCTAATTCACAGAAATGTTTAGTTTGTCCCATATAAATCTTCCAAAATTTTAAATGTCATTTTCAAATGTTCCTGGCATACACCATCCTCATCCAGATGTTCACAGACCCCTCTACCTTGAAAACGATGCTTCAGATATCTTATGCTCCTTCTGTAGGAGCATTTCTCTAACAAAACTCCTCTGACGTGGGAAATCATCACAGTGAGATTTTCTTAAACAGAACAGAATTATTCCATCGGTCATAGTCAGTTCTTAGCCATAAAATTACCCCTTGATGAATGGTGACGTCTACTTAAAGGAAGTAATTTTGCAGTCACCACCTATACTGACCAAAAAAAATGGAGTACCTTCAGTCAGCTCATAGGCTGACTGACCTCCAAATTCAATGGTCTCTCTTCTTCTAATGATTTGACTTTTTGCTAACCTTCCACCATCCTAAGCATTACATAAGCCTGAAAGTCTATCCAGATCATGTCACCTATATGAAACTTATGAAGATGTGCCCTCGAATGTTACTTAAAGGGATCATGTCACCTCCAAAACACCTCCTAAGCTATCAAAACATGTCCCTGCAGCATCCTATCACTAATCTCACACTTCTTTTGTCTCCTAAAAGCATCCTGTGAAAGTGGAGAAAAACGTTTTAATACTCACTCATTAGTGATTATAATTAGCAGGGGCTATATTCTTTAGTCACCAGGGCATGTTGTTTTGCAGCCTCGAGGATCCACCCTGTCTGTGCTGCTGTGATGTGGAGCTGAAAGCAGGACTAATGATTTGAGTGATAGAGAGGGGGAGAGTAAAGCCTGCACAAGCAGAGCACACAGACAGAGAGAGGGTGGATCCTGGAGCCTGCAAAACAACCCGCCCTAAGGGACTAAAGAATATTGCCCCTGCAAATTATAATCACTCATGGTACCTTTACACGCCGCTACAGAAGGTTGGAAACAACCGGGTGTCGGAGACAAATGTATCTTGCACCATGAAAACAACCCGAGGTAGCGGCGTGTAAACTAGGTTGTTGCCACCCGTCACTGTCGACACCTGTTTCAGAGCAGTGCTCTAAAACAGGTTGGTTTCAACCCGATGGTAGCGGCGTCTAAATGAGGTACAGGAAGGTTTTTTGGTCACCTAGTTAACTCCCTGGGGCGTGACACAGCCTCCGGGAAACCGCCTCCCCTTCAGCGATCATTGGTGGAAGCTCCTGCGTTACGATTGGTTGTCGCTGCATAGGGCGGCATATTTAAGGAGCTGACCGGTCACATTACACAATTGCAATAGCATCATGTATTAGTCAGCCTTCCTGCGCTGGCCAATCATGATACTATTGCATTGTCCAATCACCGTACGAGTGTCTCGTAATCCACCACTCTGGCACGCCTATGTGTTGTCCCTGCTGCCCTAGGTCCTCCCATATTACCTTCTGTAGCGGTGTGTAAATGAGGGACGGTGCTCTACAGAAGGTAACTTGTGGCACCCGCGGTGCCTCCAGAGATAGATTAAACCTTCTGCAGAGCACCTTGTAGCGGCGTGTAAGGTGGTATCAGGTACCGTTTGCAACCGTTGGAACGTGCTCATGCACGTGAGACACCCGGTTGTTTCCAACCTTCTGTAGCGGCGTGTAAAGGTACCATAATGAGTGAGTATTAAACCGTTTTTATGCACTTTCACAGGATGCTTTTAGGAGACAAATGGAGTGTGAGATTAGTGAATGGATGCTGCAGGGACATGTTTTGCTAGCTTAGGAGGCGTTCTGGAGGTGACAGGATCCCTTTAACTTCAATGTATCATTGTTACTATCTCTTCACCCTCAACTTCTCCTCTTCAAAGGTTGATCTCTGGTGTCTAAGGCTGCCTTCAGACTTGCAGATGCATCTGCAGCATTTTGCAGATGCATCTGCAAGCATCTGCATGCAGACCGCGGCCCCTATGTTTATAATGGAGCGCACGGCGGTCTGCAGATGCTTGCGGACCGCCGTGCGCACCCATTCACTCCTATATGTGATCTGTGCGCACACGGATGCCTGCGTACAGATCACACACTCTCGTCCGCACCAGGGACGCGACATCTCGCGTCCATGGTGCGGGCGGGAGTGTGTGATTTGTGCGCAGGCATCCGCGTGCCCACAAATCACATAAAGGAGTGAATGGGTGCGCACGGCGGTCCGCAAGCATCTGCAGACCGCCGTGCGCTCCATTATAAACATAGGGGCCGCGGTCTGCATGCAGATGCTTGCAGATGCATCGCAAAACGCTGCAGATGCATCTGCAAGTCTGAACCCAGCCTAAAGCACTTTGCTGGAAAATCTTATCTTAAACCTATTCTTTTTTCTCCAGTTAAACAGATGAAAACAGAACTGAATTTCCTTCCTTATTGCTCATGGGGGCCCAAGTGGAGTCAAACCATGAAAAGTTTGTAATATCTTTCTCTCATTGTTCATGGTTGATAACCTCATGACAAATGGCACTTGGTCCTCTCCAGCCTCTACCCAAGGTGTTCTGTTCAAGAAAACAAAATGCGATTGTTGGCAAGAACAGCTCTAGACATATGTAAGAAAAGGTATTTGAGGCATGAGGACAAAAACAGTTAATAAAGATTACGTTTTGTTCGAGAAAATTTGACAAGAAAAACCTAGTTTCAATAGATATCTACACAACCATAATAACCTGAGGGTATAGTTCAAAAGATAACACAACCCTGCAACATTGAATTTTTTGAAAAATACAAGAGAAGTTTTCACTGATTTTTATGTAATTTGGTGTGCTGATTACAAAAATGATCTCCATTTTTTTCCATCACGTAAGGATTTTTTGTAACACCAAGATCGATATTTTTGCTAAAATCCTATTTAAAAGGAACTATATAAAATATAAGGGGAGACAACAGAGGCGCAATAGTGCCCTATCACTCAGTATAGAATAGGGACTTACAGATGCATTCAGGTTTGCACTAACCTGGTCCAGTTGTGCCTCCCACAACTGGAATAGAAGCGTTGGTTTTAGTATTGCAGGCTGCTGCTGGACTTCCACCTCCACAGGGTCGTGGGTACTTCAAGATTTCTAGGATCAAAGGTGTGTTACAGTCCGCGCAGCCAACCAATATAAACGCATTAAGAAGAATTGCACCAGGGAAAAAGATTTTGATGAGCAAGCTGAGATTCTAACTAAAAGATTTTTGGTAAGAAAATACCCTAAAAATCTGGTAGAAACTGCCAGAGATCGAAGTAAACTTCTAACATAAGAAGAACTCTTGGTCCAGGAAAGAAAAAAACATGGAGGAAATGGAGAACAAAATTTCAACTTCATCACAAGATTCAACAGCTGCCACAGGACCATAAGAGAGATCCTTGAAAAGCACTGGCATCTACTAAAAGCAGATCCCATATTGGGGAGAATTATCCCCAATAGACCAGGGATAACATATAGGCGAGCCCCAAACATTAAAAGTATCATTGCACCCAGTAGGCTCAAGAAGAATACTAAGAGGGAAAAACCTGGGAATGTGACACAAGCTAGAACCAGTAAATGTGGAAAGAAAAGGTGCCTATGTTGTAAAATCATCCAGAACACAGGAGAGGTTACATCTACAGACTCTGGAACACTATACCCCATAAAACAAGACATGAACTGTGAGACAGATTATGTAATTTACCTTCTGGAGTGTCCCTGTAGACTACAATACGTGGGAAGGACTATAAGACCATTACATGAAAGGGTTAATAAGCACAGATCCAATGTAAGGAAGGGTTTTAAGTTCCATGGATTATCAGCTCATTTTGCACAAAAACATAATAAGGATCCATCTTTGCTCAAACTAACCCCAATTGAACATATACAGCCTGATATATCAAACAGGTTTGAAATACTAAAAAGAAAAGAAAAATTTTGGATGTTTCAGCTCAACACACTGAAACCAAGAGGACTTAACATTGCTTCAGAACTGATATAAGAAAACTAGTGAGAAATACTAATCTTATATATTTATCTATGGACTATATGATTGAGCATTACTTTTAGAGTTATTAAGTCTTGTTTTATTTATTTTACCATTGGTTATTAATTATCACATGATTCACTGCCCCACTAATATTGTTGTACACTTATAAAATGTTATATTAATTTAACTACTATTTTTCAAAGAACACTAACAAGGTAGCTTCGTAATTTACTGAGCTCCTTGACTCAGGATCACTCTGTTTCATATTGTCGGGTCAAATAGAGAATCACTAGAACACTGCCATCGGTGGCGGACAATTATACTACACCTAGCACGATTACATTAACTCGCATAGCACTAGCACTAGCGACACAAGTGGCGGACAATTATACTACACCTAACACGGTTACATTGACTCGTGTAGCACCAGCGACATCAGTGGTAAAAAATTGTACTGCAGCTCCTATACCCACCCTAACAACACTGCTATCTAGTGTCTATTTTACAAATGGCATGATGTAAAATTAAAACCACATAATATACAATATATATACTCCATTCTGGATATACACTTATACACAAATTAATTTATACTTGATCTGTTTTTAAAAAGTATAAATAATTGCACACAAATAACAACAAAATTAAATATATTTTTTATGATTCTCATTTTTTATAACAGTTTTTATAAAGGATTTCTTAATTTCACATTCAATTTTTTTCACTCTAATTTTTACAAATATTTTAATATAATAATTAAACACATAGCTGAATCTTGATATCCACCTTGTACCCAATTGATAGATATGCTGATATACCTAAGGCGGCCGTCACACGCTGAGATATCTTGCCAGATATCGTTTAAGCGATCTCCTTTTTGATCGCTTAAGCGATATCGGGCAAGATATCGTTGCATGTAATCAAGCGATTTACGATGGTTAATCGCTTGATCGTGACATCGCTGATCTGAGGTTCGGTTCTCAGATCTAGCGATGAACGATGCAACGATCTGCATCATCGTGGTGTATAACACCACGATGATCCATCTCCCAGCGACCGCGCCTATGCTGGGAGATGGTAACTATGGTACACGTCGGGTAACTAAGCGACGCGCGGCGCCTAGTTACCCGATGTGTACCATAGTAACGAGCGAGATCGCTGCTCCACATCGCTGGTGAGTCTGTCTGTGTGACATCTCACCAGCGATGTGAGCGATATTGTAAGCGATTGCGCGTGCACGTGATCGCTTACAATATCGCTAAAGATATCTCACCGTGTGACGGCCGCCTAAGAAAAGGAAAAGAACGAATAGGTGATATAGCCTGATTGACAAGACATAAGAGCCCCAATCTGACCACACAGATTCTAATACTGCCCAAGGTGCCAACAACATATTTTATCCATGGTGCTGTTTTTATTCGTATTTTAAGATATATTATGATCTTAGCATTATTTTATGGATCAATTATTGTATTTATTTTTAGAATGATTAAGTGAATTTTATTATGCATGTAAAACTCTTTTATGGTTTTTTTGCGCCAAAATGCAATGTTACACCCCTAGGAGTGACGTTTTTGACGTCATCAGCAGGGTAAACACCCACTACCACTCCCCTTTTTTCACACACCCCCTTGTATATGATATATAAAGGTGGTTAGATATGGTGTTTGTAATACCCTGAGGACGGTGCCAGGATTGGGCGCCGAAACGCGTCGGTTTGTAAGAATAAAGAAAACTTTTCTTGGAACACTGTTTCCCTTGTGATCCCTTGGATGATCGGGCAGCGCGGACTGTAACACACCTTTGATCCTAGAAATCTATTTAAAAGGAATTCTGTCGAACAATTGCACATTTAATATATGGCAACAGTGGTTTTTATCAATTTAAATTTATGTATAAATATACAGAGGCCCCCCTGCTGTCACACGGCCCCCCTTCGGTATACAGAAGCCCCCTGCCTCCGCATTGATCTCACCCTCCAGTGTCCGCAGGCACCCGGGGTCCTCCGTTCACTCTTCTCGCTGTATGCCGGGTTTGCTGAGAGCGGCGCAGCAGGGATGACGTCATCATTGTGCCCGGCAGTCACATGTAGAACCCACTGGCATACAGCGAGGAGAGTGGACGGAGGACTCCGGGTGCCTGCGGACACTGGAGGGTAAGATCAATGCGGAGGCAGGGGGCCTCTGTATACCGAAGGGGGGGCCATGTGCCAGCAGGGGGCCTCAGTATACCGATGGGGGGGCCGTGTGCCAGCAGGGGGGCCTCTGTATACCGATTGGGGGGTCGTGAGCCAGCAGTGGGGGCCTCTGTATATTTATACATAAATTTAAATGCATAAAAACCACTGTTGCCAGATATTACATGTACAATTGTTCGACAGAATTCCTTTTTAAATAGGATTTTAGCAAAAATATCAATCTTGGTTTTACAAAAAATCCTTACGTGATGGAAAAAAATGGAGGTCATTTTCGTAATCAGCCACCAAATTATATAAAAATCAGTGAAAATCAGTGATAACTTCTCTGTATTTTTCATCGTAGGCCTGTGAATTTAATCTAAAACACAGCAGTACAGCCCCTCTCAGAATAGTAAAATAGTTTCTTGTCTGTTGTTGTACCCACAGTGCTGAATGGGAATGATAATTCCTCTGCATGAAACAGAACCACATACAGGCAGTTTAGTGAAATATTAGGTCATGACTGTCTACATGAAAGCCAAAATCAAACATTTAGAAGTCAGGATGGCTGAGCGGTCTAAGGTGCTGAGTTCAGGTTGCAAGCTCCTTACGGCATGGGTTCAAATCCAACTCCTGATGGTTTTTACACCAGGTGGATCCAGTTTAGTGCAATAGAAAGTTATGGCTGCCTAAATGAAATCCAAAAACAAACATTCATTGCAATATGTATATTCCTTGTTTGTGATTGTCAGTAATTCACAATTAATTGAACACTTTCTGTTGATTGTTTGGAAGATGTCATGTGCCCTGTGTTCAGATTGCAAGCTCTGTATGGATTGGGTTCAAAACCTACTACTGATAGTTTTTTACACCAGGTGGATCCTATTGTCATACTTTGGAGTGCTGCTTCTTTGGAATCTTATAATGTCTGAAGATTTTGGATCTAATCATCGAAAAATTGCAAAAACCAGATCCTTAATGGCCCAAGCTATCAAACTATACCATAACCCATACATTGATTGCAATTAAAAAAAATAAAATAAAGACATCAAAAAGCTTTTTAAAAAATGATTGAAATGTATATAGAAAAAAACAATATGGTGTCACTAAAAATGTCACTTTGTTCTGCGAGGAATGTGGACCCCAAATTAAATTTATTTTTATATTCGACCTACATACCCCGCTGAGTTTGAGACCCCTGCACTAGACACCGATTGAATGATGTCAGACTTGTATTTTTGACTCTGAAACACTGTTGCATTACAAAGAAAAGCATACTAAAACAATGTCTTGGAAAAAGCTGCTTAGGAGACTAGTCGGAAAAACAAGCTCCCACTCAGGCTCATCATCTGTCATGGGAAATATAGGAGGTTTCCATGTTATCGGTAAGGCTGCTTTCACATAACGATTTTCGGTCATCCGATTGTATCCATTTCAAAACGGATACAATCGGATCCGAAATCGGACCTCATGTCCCCCTATGGGAATCAGATGGAATCAAATGGGATCGGATGTGCCACTATTGGCATCCGATTTCGGCACCATCCGATCCCATCCGATTTAATCACGGGTACAAAATCGTAGCCTGCTACGATTTTGTGTCCGTGACTCACATCGGACAGCCTCGGATCACTGCTGATCCGAGGCTGATCCAAGGGCCCACAACATGGGAGCCTATGGACATCGGATCCGAGTTCACCTCGGATCCGATGTCGGCTCCGTATCCCCTGTCTTTCCCTGCTTCTCCTCCATCTTCTGCCCTCTCCTATTCTATATGCTGTGCCCCCGCTATTCTTTGCTGTGCCCCCGCTATTCTATCCTCATCTATCCCTATCCTGTCCCCTGTCCTCTTCCTGTGTGTAAAAAAATAAAAAAACCTCCTCCCGGAGTATACATCACCTGTCACCGGCTCCCACGCTGCAGCACGATCAGGGCAGAAGAGCCTGTGATGATGTAAGAGACCCGGTCAGCTGACGAGTCATGTGACCGTATGTGTGACATCATCACAGGTCCTTTAGTCCTGATGGTGCTGCAGTGTGGGAGCCGGTGACAGGTGATGTATACTCCGGGAGGAGGTTTTTTTTATTTTTTTACACACAGGGAGAGGACAGAGGACAGGATAGGGATAGATGAGGATAGAATAGCGGGGGCACAGCAAAGAATAGCGAGGGCACAGAATAGCATAGGAGAGGCCAGAAGATGGAGGAGGCAGGAGTAGGGAGAGACAGGGGACCGCAGGATCCACACGGATCCTGCAGATCGGATGGCTATTTGCCATCCAATTGCAGGGATCCGTGTGGATCCGTGCCTGTCCGTGGGATCCCCCTTCAAAGTCAGATCCCACGGACAGGGACAAAAACGTTATGTGAAACCAGCCTAAGCAAAGCATCCACGTTCCACAATTATCATCATATAGAGTAACACATGTCAGATTTTAGAAATGGAGCTTGGTCTTTAAAGAGGTTGTGTCGAGGCCACTGGGACGGGGTACTCGATACAGGACCGGGTTTGCTGCTGGGGATGTCACGGAGGGCCTGGTCCGGACCATGTCCCGGGCCCTGGCAAGTAAAAGGGGAATATTTACAGGGGATTAGAATTTGTCGTGACGCCACCCACGGTGTGTGGTCAGTAAGGGGGACCACCGCTGCTGCAGGATGATGTTAGGCAGCTTATATGGTACTGCTCTCCGTAAGTAGAGGCGAGGTCCCCGGGGCAGTGGTTGTTATAGTCTATTGTGGATATTGTAATAAGGGGTGGATAGTGGAGACAGGTGAAGGAACACACACTCACGTTTATGCAGTTTCCAAAGCTTTACTGCAGTTGTTGTAGCAGATTGTGTACGCAGACTGTACTGGGGCCGGGTTGCTCCCACCCGGTCCGGGTCCTCAGCTTCCTCATGCTGCGCTGTGTGTGTGGCCCTGCGGCTGCTTCTAGCTGAGCTGCTGGCACTGTCTCTCTCTCCTTTCTGGTACCCCTTAGCTAGGCAACTTGAGTCTTCTTAATACAAGAAATTGAACTTTAAATGGATAATAACACATCATAAACGGGCCTCTCCCAACTAGCATAATACAAAATAGAACCTTATTTTTGGAGAGTTTCCACCCAAATCAACATGGTACACAAATAGCCATAGTGAAAGGTTTTATTAGTAGAAAAACACAAAATAACACTGGCATCACAAGTACCAAACATTACACATTATTAAAAAGGACAGAATCGATCCAAAAGGACAGCGGAGATGGTAACCCAGCACACAGCACCTCATGGTGAAAGGCCTAACACTGAGCCAGTGGAGAAGTGGATTACTAACATCCAGTAAGGCCAATTTGCTAAGAATGACCAGTATTAGACCAAAGATACCTCATCAAGGGAGAGATCTGGGATCAGAAATACTCCCTGAGCCCAGACAAAGATCAAACAGAGCACAAAGATGGCCCTTACTCACACTTGCCCATGTTGCCAATAACCTGCGGCTGATGGTGGGAAGTGTCCTTTTTAATAATGTGTAATGTTTGGTACTTGTGATGCCAGTGTTATTTTGTGTTTTTCTACTAATAAAACCTTTCACTTTGGCTATTTGTGTACCATGTTGATTTGGGTGGAAACTCTCCAAAAATAAGGTTCTATTTTGTATTAAACTTGAGTCTTCTGTGTATTGCTGACCCCGCCGTGTTGCTTTGCTCTGGTACTGTGGTGGTCTGGAAACTCCACTATTCCTGGATTTACTGTGCTGTGTGTGTCAGTCACAGTCTCGGATCCGGTGTCCGTTCTGTGTGCTCCTCTGGGGCGAGTGGTGATGGCACTCAAGCTCCCAGATGTGGTAATTCTCCTCTCCTCAGACCATGGCTAGGCCTGGAATCAGTGAGCAGACTGTAGAGAAGCCTCTCGCAGCTCCTTGACACTACAGTCTTTCTCAGTTCTCCCAGAAACTGAAACTAACTCTGCTCTTCACAGTACTGCCTTGTACTGAACTAATTACTTCCTCTTGAGCTGGAGTATATAAGGAAGCTTGTTTAGCTCCCCCTCCTGGCCCAGAAGTGCTAGTGTAGGTCACTGTGTTGTGGGGAGGGAACCCGTGTGATGTTACTGTGGCACATTAACCCCTAGGGTGCCACAATTGTCCACTACTTGACTAACCCCTCCTCATTCCCCGTTTTTCCCTCAATAAAATAAAAAAGCTTATACTCACCTCCAATGCCAGTGTTGTACACTGGTATCATCATTCGCTCTCCCGCTGCTCACGTGAGGTTGTTACATCACGCGAGCTCTGCGGCCAATCACCACCGACCTCACTATCTCTGCCTTCATCGTTATCAAGCATCAACAGGAAGTGAGAGCTGCGGCGGCTCTGTCACTTATTGATCTTTAGATTTGTCCGCAAGCGGGGATAGTGAAGCCGGCGCTCATTGGGAATAGACCTCATATGACATAACAACCTCATGTGAGCTCCGGGAGGGCCAGTGCCGACAACACTGGAAGGTCTTTTCTTTTAATGGTGGCAAACATGTGGAATGAGAAGGGGTTGTCTTAGTAGTGGAGAAAGCCAAAATTAGCTCAGTTACTAAGGGGTTAAAAATCAATAATATTACATAAATCGAGATATATGTTATTTGTCACAAGCAATGATTTTCTTTCTTCTGACTGGTTTGGAAAGAGTTAATTCTAAAAAAAAACTGCAGACCCAAATGGCAACAATACATGCAGAGCAGAACACCCCCTATGGACCCACATAGAGAACTCACAATTAGCCCAATACACTTTGAGGGGTCTTCTGTGGGCTATGGGAACACTACCGAAAAACTTAAATACGTACTCGCCATACACCCTCCACACTCTACAACTATGGAGATTTATAAGATTTCAATACTCCCTTTAATCTCACCCATCACCACTATTGGAGCTATTTAATAATCCAATGTTTCAACCTGGAGTCTCCTCCAAAAAACACACAAGGTGGGAACAAAATAATATATGCAGACTACAAAACTTCTTAACCACTCAACACTTATGCCCAGGCATGCACTCATTATGAGGTTCAAAATTTCACGCACAGAAACCTTCAGACTAGAGCAAATATACCACTTTATGCATACCCTACTCATAAATATAGCACACCTAAAAGCGACAATTTGCTTATTTTTACTGGCCCCTGCAAATAAAACATACCAGCAGGTGATGGTGAACCGTAAAATCAAGGCGTACACAAATGGCAACATTGTTTATGCATATATTATGATGGATGTGTTCCATGCAAGATGACTACACAGTGCACTTAAGCCAGGCACACTGGCCACACATACATAAGTAATTGCGGAACTAACTGTGTATGTAACCAGAAGGCTTACCTCAGGGATAGTCTTCCGCTCTACATTCCTTTTCTTTACCAACGATTTTTGACGGATCTTTGAATCCTCCTTCACCTGTGCATGTGAAGGGAACACATACAGTACATACCAAAAGTTTGGACACACCATCTCATTCAAAGAGTTTTCTTTATTTTCATGACTATGAAAATAGTAGATTCACACTGAAGGCATCAAAACTATGAATTAACACACGTGGAATTATATACTTAACAAAAAGTGTGAAACAACTGACAATATGTATTATATTCTCGGTTTCTTCAAAGTAGCCACCTTTTGCTTTGATTACTGCTTTGCACACTTTTGGCATTCTCTTGATGAGCTTCAATAAGTAGTCACCGGAAATGGTCTTCCAACAGTTTTGAAGGAGTTCCCAGAGATGCTTAGCACTTGTTGGCTCTTTTGCCTTCACTCTTTGGTCCAGCTCACCCCAAACCATCTTAATTGGGTTCAGGTCTGGGGACTGTGGAGGTCAGGTCATCTGGCGTAGCACCCCATCACTCTCCTTCTTGGTCAAATAGCCCTTACACAGCCTGGAGGTGTGTTTGGGGTCATTGTCCTGTTGAAAAATAAATGATGGTCCAACTAAACGCAATCCGGATGTTATAGCATGCCGCTGCAAGATGCTGTGGTAGCCATGCTGGTTCAGTATGCCTTCAATTTTGAATAAATCCCCAACAGTGTCACCAGCAAAGCACCACCACACCATCACACCTCTTCCTCCATGCTTTAGGAGGAGGCATGTAGAGTCCATCCGTTCACCTTTTCTGCGTCACACAAAGACACGGTGGTTGGAACCAAAGATCTCAAATTTGGACTCATCAGACCAAAGCACAGATTTCCACTGGTCTAATGTCCATTTCTTGTGTTCTTTAGCCCAAACAAGTCTCTTCTGCTTGTTGCCTGTCCTTAACAATGGTTTCCTAAAAGCTATTTTACCATGAAGACCTGCTGCACAAAGTCTCCTCTTAACAGTTGTTGTAGAGATGTGTCTGCTGCTAGAACTCTGTGTGGCATTGACCTGGTCTCTAATCTGAGCTGCTGTTAACCTGCAATTTTTGAGGCTGGTGACTCGGATGAACTTATCCTCCGCAGCAGAGATGACTCTTGGTCTTCCATTCCTGGGGCAGTCCTCATGTGAGCCAGTTTCTTTGTAGCCCTTGATGGTTTTTGCAACTACACTTGGGGACACTTTCAAATTTTCCCAATTTTTCCAACTGACCTTCATTTCTTAAAGTAATGATGGACACTTATTTTTCTTTACTCAGATGCTTTTTTCTTGCCATAATACAAATTCTAACAGTCTATTCAGTAGGACTATCAGCTGTGTATCCACCAGACTTCTGCACAACACAACTGAAGGTCCCAACCATAAGGCAAGAAATCCCACTTATTAAACCTGACATCGTACACCTGTGAAGTGAAAACAATTTCCAGTGACTACCTCTTGAAGCTCATCAAAAGAATGCCAAGAGTGTGCAAAGGAGTAATCACAGCAAAAGGTGGCTACTTTGAAGAAGCTAGAATATAAGACATATTTTCAGTTGTTTCACACTCTTTTAATATAGTAATTTAATTTAGTATACAATTCCATATGTGTTAATTCATAGTTTTGATGCCTTCAGTGTGAATCTACAATTTTCATAGTCATGAAAATAAAGAAAACTCTTTGAATGAGAAGGTATGTCCAAACTTTTGGTCTGTACTGTATGTGATGTGTATTTCTGAACACACACATAACTCAAATGGTTACAATGTATGAAACCCATTCGGGTTCCAATAACATACCTTACACAAATGAAGTTAAAATAAACTCACAGAAGTATCTGAGGCTGATGTGTCGTACAAGGTTTCGATCTCTGAAAGCTCAGAATCAGACATCTGGGTATGAAACACATAGATAGACATATATTACATGTAGTTTGTATGTTGGATTGCAACATACATGATCAGAACACCTAACACACATGTGTACATACCTTGAGGGTGAAGTTGCTGCTAATGGGAGTGGCACACATTGTGCAAAAGATGAGATTTCATCATTTGCATGCCACCATATATAGCATTCCCAGGTCATGTGACCTATGACATCAGTGATTTCTAATTAAAACAGCTTGAAAATAAAAACATATTAGTTAACGCATGCCTACAAATGTGCAATGCATTAGTGCATGCGTTGTCCGTAGACTTCATGTTAAAAAAAGCATGCGTATTTGCAAAAGCACCAAAAAATGCTGCCGACCCCGTTTTTCGATGCCTTGACAAAAACGCATAGCGTCAAATGCATTGCACTTTGGCAATGCATTTTTTTGCATTGGAGCCTATGGGTGCGTTAACACAGAGGTTTTTTACAATTAGCACATAAAATTAGCGCATGCATTTAATAAATGCATGACGCAAGTGTGACCCTAGCACTAGGCTGCTTTTATATTGCGATTTTTGAGGATCCGTGGCTGTCCACTGTAAAACGGACAGCCACGGATCCGATTTGACCTCCATGTTATCATATGGGCACGGATCGGATCGGATTTGGCAAAATTGCCATACAATTTTGTCGGATCCAATTTGTGTCCGATTTTTTGCTGTACCCAAAATCCGACCCGATCTGCAGCCTTTAACCTGGGGGTCAATGGTGCACGGTCCAAGAAAATACAGGATCGTCCATCTAATTTCACTTGCACATACATTGCGGAAGGGAAATTTAGTAAAAGAAAGGGTTAAAAATAAAAAATATGTATGCTCACCTTCCAGCAAGTCCCCCGACACCTCCAGCAAGCTCTGGATGCTTAGAGGACCTGCGGTTATGTCACAACCCGGCAGCGTCATCGGGTCACAAGACCACAGTTACCGTGGTAACCGGTCATGTGACCTGATCAGCTGATTGGGTTGTGACGTAACCGCAGGTCCTGTAATCATCCGGTGCTTGCTGGAGGTGTCGGGGGACTTGCTGGAAGGTGAGCATACATATTTTTTATTTTTAACCCTTTCTATGCTCACCTTCCAGCGAGTCCCCCGACACTTCCAGCAAGCTTCGGAGGCTTACAGGACCTGCGGTTGTGTCACAATCCAATCAGCTGATCGGGTCACGTGACCTGTTACCGCGGTAACTGCGGTCAAGTGACCTGATGACGCTGCCAGGTTGTGACGTAACCGCACGTCCTCTAAGCATCTGGAGCTTACTGAAGGCATCAGGGGACTCGCTAGAAGGTGAGCATACATATTTTTTTATTTTTAACCCTTTCTTTTATTAAATTTCACTTCTGCAATGTATGTATATACATTTGGGAACTGAAAGTGCCCTGCTGGCCCCTGTCATCTCTTTCTGTGTCCGGATCCGTTATAATCACGGCCCCGGACACAGAAATAGGTCACCTCCTATGGTCTCCGTTCCTGTCCGTGGGGTCCTGCAAAAAGTAGGATCCCATGGACAGGAAAAAATATGCTATGTGAAACCAACTTAAGATTACCTACTTATTCAGATATCTCCCTCTCAAATTCCCATCTAGATGGATAGGGCTCCTACAATCCCTACTTGGTAAGTTTATTTGGAAAAATTTCTGACTTTTGTTCCAATGGGAGCTCGACCTCTTCCACAGTCAGCAGATATTGTCGAATTACATGTGAATTAATGAAAATCAAAATCAAAGAATATAAATATTGCAATAAATGTTTGGTTTTGACTTTCATTTAAGCAGTCATGACTTATTATTTCACTAAACTGGCTGTATGTATTCTGTTTCATGCAGAAGAATTATCATTCCCATTCAGCACTGTGGTACAACTATAGAAAAAATCTACTTTACTATTTGAGAGGGGCTGTACTGCTGTGTTTTAGATTAAACTGTCTTTGAACTCTACCCTCAGGTTATTATGGATGCAAATGATGATACCAGTGGACGACACTGGCATGGAGGTGAGTATAAGCTTTTTTATTGTATTGAGGGCAAAAACAGGGAATGAGGAGGGGTTAGTCAAGTAGTGGACAACCCCTTTAAAGACCAAGCTCCATTTTTTAAATCTAACATGTGTTACTCTATATGATGATAATTGTGGAATGTGGATGCTTTGTCTTACCGATAATATGGAACAGTGGCATAACTTCAGGCCCAGGGGCCCCGATGCGAAGGCTCCAACGGGGCCCCCAATTATTGGAAATCTTTAATAGTATTTGTCTTTTTCTATGGGCCAGAGGGAATTTTGGGGCCCCCCTAGGTTGCAGGGCCCGGGTGCGTTCGCAACCCCTGCACACATTGTAGTTACGCCCCTGACATGGAAACCTCCTATATTTCCCATGACAGATGATGAGCCTGAGTGGGGCTTGTTTTTCCGACTAGTCTCCTAAGCAGATTTTCCAAGACAATTGTTTTTAGTATGCTTTTCTTTGTAATGCAACAGTGTTTCAGAGTCAAAAATGCATGTCTGGCATCATTCAATCAGTGTCTAATGCAGGGGTCACAAACTCAGTGGGGTATGTAGGTCGCATATAAAAAAAAAAATAATTTGGGGTCCACATTCCTCGCAGAACAAAGTGACATTTTTAGTGATACCATATGTTTTTTTCTATATACATTTCGATCATTTTTTAAAAACCTTTTTGAAGTCTTTATTTAATTTTTTTAATTGCAATCAATGTATGGGTTATGGTAAAGTTTTATAGCTTGGGCCATTAAGGATGGGGTTTTTGCAAAGTTTTTGATGATTTAGATCCAAAATCTCAGACATTATAAGATTCCAAAGAAGCAGCATCTCCAATGCATGACAAAAGGATCCACCTGGTGTAAATACCTATCAATAGTAGGTTTTGAACCATGCAATACAGAGCTTGCAATACGAACACATCTCTTCCAAACAATCACCAGAAAGTGTTCAATTAATTGTGAATTTCTGATAATCACAAACAAGGAATCTACATATTGCAATGAATGTTTGTTTTTGGCTTTATTAGGCAGCCATAACTTTTTATTACACTAAACTGGATCCATCTGGTGTAAAAACCATCAGGAGTTGGATTTGAACCATGCCGTAAGGAACTTGCAACCTGAACGCAGCGCCTTAGACCGCTCAGCCATCCTGACTTCTAAAATGTTTGGACTTTGACTTTCATGTAGCAGTCATGACCTATATTTCACTAAACTGTGTGTATGTGATTCTGTTTCATGTAGAAGAATTATCATTCCCATTCAGCACTGTGGGTACAACTACAGACAAAAATCTACTTTACTATTCTGAGAGGGGCTGTACTGCTGTGTTTTAGATTAAATTGTCTTTTAACTCTACCCCAGGTTATTATGGTTGTGTAGACTCTATTAAAGTAGAGTTTTAGATTTTTGTCAATAAAATGTAATCTTTATTAATTTTTAACTCTTTTTGTTATTATGCCTCAAATACTTATTTTTACATATGTCTAGAGTCGTTCTTGCCAACATTCCCATTTTGTTTTCTTGAACAGCAACACCTTAAGAAGAGGTTGGAGAAGACCAAGTGGCAATTCTCATGAAGTTATGAACCATGGACACCGAAAGATATTACAAATTTTTGATGGTTTGACACCATTTTGGCCCCCACGAGCAGTGCGCACTGCTTAGATACCTGGTGTGCACCATGGTTACCGGCCTGTGAGGTCGCTGATTGCTGGTCTCTCGCTGTCACACACAGCGATGCATGCTGACCAGCGGGAGACCAAGGACCAAAAACTGGTCCTGAACCATGTGCAGCAATCAGCGGCCTCACAGCACGGGCCTGATCGCTGCTACATGTCACACATAGTGACATCGCTGGGGAGGTCGCTGTTACGTCACAAAACCTGTGACATATCAGCGATCTCGCTAGTGATCTCGCTGTGTGTGACGGGGCCTTTAGATACCAGAGATCGACCTTTGAGGGGAGAAGTTGAGGGTGAAGAAATAGTAACAATGATACATTGAGGTTAAGTAACATGCAAGTACACATCTTCAGAAGTTTCACATAGGTGAAATGATCTGGATAGAGAGTCAGCCTTATGCAGGAGGCACACTGGCGTGAGACTCGCGTGAGTGCAATGCATGAAAAAAACGCATTGCACTTGGACCAGTGTTGCCCTATCAGGCAGGGCAGACTGGTGCGAGTCCCACACACCTAACTCGCATTGCAAGTCAGAAGCGAGTGCAGTGGCAGCATGCTGCGACTGCACTCAATTCTGGCGCGCGTGAGCACAATGCAAGTGTATGTGGGTGAGAAAATCTCGCCCCCATACAGCACACGGTGGCGAGTTTGTAGCACCATGCTACAATAGCTAAATCATGTTTAATATGCTCCCGCTATTACTTCCGGGGCCGCCTATTAAGCTCATTACATATTCACTGCACTGTCAAACTAACAGCCAATCACAGGAGCTCACACTCTGTGGGAGCCTCTGTGATTGGCTGTTGTAATCAGACTGGATTTTCTCAATCTGGACAGTGATTCTGCTTGGTTGCCATACACATTAGTGTATGGCAACCAACCTGGCGTTGTAGGGTGTAAAATAAATAATTATTTAAAAAAAAAACGCGTGGGGCTTCGCAGCATTTTTAAGTCTAGCCCGATGAAAGCAGGCAAACTGCGAGCTGCCACCCTCAGCTGCTTAATTTCCCCTTGGCTGGCAAAAAAAAATGCGTGGGCTCCGCCCTATTTTCCATGCCAGCCAAGGTAAAACTAGGCAGCTGAGGGCTGGTATTCTCAGCGGGGTGAGGGCCCATTGTTATAGGGCCCCCCCAGGCTAAAGAATAGCAGCCCGCAGCTGCCCCTGAAAATGGCGCATTAATAATAAGCGCCATTTCCTGGCGCCTTACCGGGGTCTTCCAGCAGCCCTGGTGGCGGTGGCACGCTGGGTAATAAAGGGGTTAACACCAGCTTTGTTACACAAGCTGGTATTAAGCCCGAGATTCTTAATGTCAGGCCAAGTTTGACCCAGCCATTAAGAATCTCCAATAAAGGGTTAAAAAAAACACCACACAGAGAAAAATTCTTTATTAAAAATAAAGACACAGACACCATTAGGGACTCCATCTTTATTACCACCACATATCCCTCCAAAGATCCAGGTCTTCTCTCTTCTTTCTTCTCTCTTCTGTCTTCCTTCTTCTTCTTTTCAACTCATTCAGCTCTGCTACATCACACCACAGGGGGCAGAAATGCGCTCCCCTGCTGTGTGATGAGTCAGAGAGGCTGTGATCCTTAAGCGGTGACGTCACCGCCGGCCCCGTTGCTGTAGTAACCAAACTATCGGTTACTATAGCAACGCTTAAGCAGTGCCGACAGCACAGCACCTCGACTCATTCATAAACTGCTGGATTTAACTCCCTGCTTACCGATCACTGCAGCGCCGGTAAGCAGAGAGTTAACTGTGCTGTGACAGCCGCTGGTATATGCTCCGCTCATACTGCAGCCGCTGTCACAGCACAGTTAACTCTCTGCTTACCGGCGCTGCAGTGATCGCTTATTATTAATGCGCCATTTTCAGGGGCGGCTGCGGGCAGCTATTCTTTAGCCTGGGGGGGCCCTATAACAATGGGCCCTCACCCCGCTGAGAATACCAGCCCTCAGCTGCCTAGTTTTACCTTGGCTGGCACGGAAAATAGGGCGGAGCCCACGCATTTTTTTTGCCAGCCAAGGGGAAATTAAGCAGCTGAGGGTGGCAGCTCGCAGTTTGCCTGCTTTCATCGGGCTAGACTTAAAAATGCTGCGAAGCCCCACGCATTTTTTTTTTAAAATAATTATTTATTTTACACCCTACAACGCCAGGTTGGTTGCCATACACTAATGTGTATGGCAACCAAGCAGAATCACTGTCCAGATTGAGAAAATGCAGTCTGATTACAACAGCCAATCACAGATGATTGGCTGTTAGTTTGACAGTGCAGTGAATATGTAATGAGCTTAATAGGCGGCCCCGGAAGTAACAGTGGGAGCCTATTAAACATGATTTAGCTATTGTAGCAGATACAGCCTGAGAAAGACCATGTTAAAAACGCATTGCACACTGACCACACTCGCACCACAGTCACACCACATTCATCACACTGGCACCATACTCGCAGCACACTCACACCACACTTGCAACACACTTGCACAGCACTCACATCACTGTCATGCATCAAAAACGCTCCGTTTTTGATGCATGACAGTGTGCCTCCACCCTTATGTAATGTCTCACAACAGTGGAAGGTTAGGAAAAAATCAAATCATTAGAATAAAGGCCACTTTACACACACAGATATCTGTGACCAACGTCTGAACTGGTTGCAGTGAAATCATGGACACATTGCTCAATTTTGTGGCTGTGTACAAATGATACAATGTGTCCATGATTTCACTGCAACCAGAGATCTGCGAACAATATCTGCACAGATATCTGTGTGTGTGACGTGGCCCTTAGGCGGCCGTCACACGGAACGATTTCTTGCCCGATATCGTTTAAGCGATCTCCTTTTGATCGCTTAAGCGATATCGGGCAAGAAATCGTTGCATGTAATCAAGCGATTTACGATTTGAAATCGCTTGATCGTGGCATCGCTGATCTGAGCTCCGGTTCTCAGATCTAGCGATGAGCGATTTGACGATCTGTCTCATCGTGGTGTATAACACCACGATGAGCGATCTCCCAGCGGCAGAGCCTATGCTGGGAGATGGTAACTATGATACACGTCGGTAACTAAGCGACGCGCGCCCTAGTTACCCGATGTGTACCATAGTTACCTGCGAGATCGCGGATCCACATCGCTGGTGAGTCTGTCTGTGTGACAGCTCACCAGCGATGTGAGCGATATTGTAAGCGATCGCGCGTGCACGTGATCGCTTACATATCGCTATAGATACTGTGCGTGTGACGGCCGCCTTAGAGAGATCATTGAATTTAAAGATCATTCAACCTATGACCATATTTCTTTGGTCAGAATAGGTGGACACTAATGATTTGATTTTTTCCTAACCTTCCACTGTTGTGAGACATAAGGCTGACACTCTATCCAGATCATTTCACCTATATGAAACTTCTGAAGATGTGTTCTCACATGTTACTTAACCTCAGTGTATCATTGTTACTATCTCTTCATCTTCAACTTCTAATTTCTGCTGCCTGTGGAAGAGATTAAGCTCCCACTGAACTAGAAGTCAGGATGGCTGAGCGGTCTAAGGTGCTGTGTTCAGGTTACAAGCTCATTATGGCATGGGTTCAAATCCAACGTTTGATGGTTTTTACACCAGGTGGATACTATTGTCATGCTTTGGAGTGCTGCTTCTTTGGAATCTTATGGCAGGTTTACACGTCGCGATATCGGCGTCCAACTCCGACAAAAAGTCACGTGGTTCGGGAGTTGGACCCGATATCGTTCGCGCGTTGTACGGTTTGAACGTACAACGCGATGCTGGAACGATGCCAAAACGATATCGGGGTTGAATGAGCGTGCCATTCAACTGCCCGATATCGCATGGCCGTTGTAGCAGCATCGTAGCGTGTAACAGCACAACTACGATGTGTACTCGCACCTCACCCATTAACTCCCATGTTAAATGGTCGTTACTGGGCGTACACATCGTAGGGACGTTGTTTCCCTTTATCTCAGCGTGTAAACTGCCGATGCGATATCGGGAAAAGCGCTCAAAAAATGCGCGCTCCCGCGCCGTTGCCTACGATATCGCCACGATATCGGGACATGTAAACCCACCATTATAATGTCGGAAGATTTTAGATGTCATCTTCCAAAACTTTGCAAAAACATTTACAGTAAGATACACTATGAGCTTCTTAGGCCCTCAAAACAAAAAGTGCCAGTCTTTTTATTGGTGGCCGAAGTGGAGACAAATCACAAATCATCAAAAAATTGTATGATCATTTCTTAAGAGTCCATGGTTTAAAAACTCATGACAACTGGCACTTGGTCTTCTCTAACCTTTTCCTAAGGTGTTTGTTTCCTAAGAAACAAAAATGAGAATGGTGGCAAGAATGACTTAAAGGGAAACTGGCACCTACCTAAAACCCTTCCGGCTCTCACTACCTGTCCCTGCATCGTCCTATTACTATCCTAACTATCCCTCTCTCTGCTAAATTTGCCCTGTCACTAAGTAAGAAAAGTTTTCTTCACTTACATTAATGAGCCGGGGTGCCACCGTTGCTAGCCCCCTGGGCGTTCTCTTTGTGTCCCCATCGCCGCCTCCTTGCTTCTTTAACACGTCTTGATGGGAGTGATGTTCACATGAGAATGCACGCCCTCCCCTGTCCTGCTCGTCTGTGGGCTGAGTGCTGGGGAATGATGACGTATCATTTCTGCTCCTCCATAGCGTTACTTCGGGCTCAGCTGACGTATGGTGCTCCACAGAGCATGCGCACTGCTCAGCCCGAAGTCATGGTATGGAGTAGCGGAAATTACATGTGCTGCGTCATTCCCCGGCACTCAGCCCACGGATGAGCAGGGCAGGGGGGAGCGCACATTCTCATGTGAACATCACTCCCATCGAGGTGTGATAAAGAAGCAAGGAGGCGACGATGGGGACACAAAGAGAACGCCCAGGAGGGCTGGCAATGGTAGCCCTCTGGCTCATTAATGTAATCCTGGGGTCACACATGCGGCAGGATTTTTAAATCCTGATCCGATTTTGAGCTTTCATTTCAAAAAGCTCAAAACCGGATCAGGAAACGCTCCCCATAGGAGCCCATTATGGTAACCGGATTGCTTTACATGCAATCCGGTTACCGGCTACGGATCTGCAGCCTGCACTAAAGATCATGTAGGCTGCAGTTTTCGGAGGGCTTCTGGCAACCGCAATGCGGTAACTGGATTGTAATCCTGAGCAATGCAGTTACCATATACTTTGCTCATCCCTGCTGCCGCAGGGATGAACAAAGTGTTAAATGTGCATTAACACATTAAATATGAATATTAGCTGTGGGCAACATGTCTCTAGGGGGTGCCCACCCTCCCTAGAGACATGCTGTCCACTACTCTCAGTATGTTAGGGGTTAATAAGGCATTTACAGTAAGCCGGCTATTGTCGGCTTTGTAGAAATGTATATATGTAGCCGCGGCTCCCCTGACAGTAGAGCAGATTCTGTACGTAATGTACGTATAGTATCTGCCACTGTCCAGGATCCTGTAACCATTAACATTAGGTCTTTGGGGGTGTGCTGCCCATAGACCTAATGTAACTGCTTACAGGACCTCAGACAGTGGCAGATACTATACGTACATTACGTACAGAATCTGCTCTACTGTCAGGGGAGCCGTGGCTACATACATACATTTCTACAAAGCCGACAATAGCCGGCTTACTGTAAATGCCTTATTAACCCCTAACATACTGAGAGGAGTGGACACCATGTCTCTGGGGGGGTGGGCATCCCCTAGAAACATGTTGCTCACAGCTAATATTCATATTTAATGTGTTAATACACATTTAGCACTTTGCTTAACCCTGCGGCAGCAGGGATGAGCAAAGTATACGGTAACCACATTGCACTGGACTACACATCCTGAGCAATCCGGATACCGCATTGCAGTTCACAGCACACATTTTGGAAACAAAATGTGTGTGAAGGCAATTGCGTTCACCGCATCCGGATCTGGATGCGGTGAACGCAATTGCCTGCCCAAATGTGAGCCAGCCTAAGTGAAAAAATTTTTTTTTTAACTTAGTGACAGAGCAGATTTAGCAGAGAGAGGGATATTTAGGATAGTGATAGGAAGATGCAGGGACAGGTAGTGATAGCAGGGGAGGCTATAGGTTGGTGACAGGTTCCCTTTAAGCCATATGTAAATATATGAACTTGAAGCATGAGAACAAAAAGTGTTAAAAAGTTAGTAAAGAATACATTTTCTTAGACAAAATGTAAAAACAAATATCTACTCTTAATAGGCAAACAAATACCTAGTCTTAATAGGCATCTACACAACCATAATAACCTGAGGGTATAGTTCAAAAGACAATTTATTCTAAAACACAGCAGTACAGCCCCTCTCAGAATAGTAAAATAGTTTCTTGTCTGTAGTTGTTCCCACAGTGCTGAATGGGAATGATAATTCCTCTACATGAAACAGAACCACATACACACAGTTTAGTGAAATATTAGGTCATGACTGTCTAATGAAAGCCAAAGTCAAACATTTAGAAGTCAGGATGGCTGAGCGGTCTAAGGCGCTGCGTTCAGGTTGCAAGTTCCTTACGACTTGGGTTCAAATCCAACTCCTGATGGTTTTTACACCAGGTAGATCCAGTTTAGTGCAATAAAAAGTTATGGCTGCCTAAATGAAATCCAAAAACAAACATTCATTGCAATATGTATATTCCTTGTTTGTGATTGTCAGTAATTCACAATTAATTGAACACTTTCTGATGATTTTTGGAAGATGTCATGTGCCCTGTGTTCAGATTGCAAGCTCTGTATTGCATGGGTTCAAAACCTACTACTGATAGTATTTACACCAAGTGGATCCTATTTTCATGCATTGGAGAGCTGCTTCTTTGGAATCTTATAATGTCTGAAGATTTAGGATCTCATCTTCCAAAACTTTGCAAAAAACATTTACAGTAAGATACGCAATGAGCTACTCATACCTCAAAACAAAACGTGTCTAGTCCTTTTATTATCATTAGTTCACAAGTAATTCAATACTATCTGCTGATTGTGGAAGAGGTCAAGTGCCCACCACACCCAAAATCTGGAGGGCTGAGCCGTCTTAGGGTATGTGCACACTGGGCGGGTTTTCGGCGGTTTACCTGTGTAAACCGCCGTTTTGCATACATTAGTTTTATTTAAATTTATGTTAATCCAAACCGACGTTTGGATTAACATTAAAACTAATGTACACCGCCCAAGGCTGTGCACATACCGGCGGTTACCCAGCGTCATCCGTTGCTAACCCGCAGGTTTCCCAGCGGGTTAGCAAAGAATGACCATGTTCTAAAAACCGGCCGGTTCTGCAGCGGCTGCAAGCAGAATCATGTGCTGCTTCCAGCCGCTGCAGAATCGCCGCCGAGAACCCGCTGGGCAGCCGCCGGATACCGCCCGCACATACCCGCCAGGAAGCCGGTGGACGGCGCCGGAGCTTCCTGGCGGGACCCGCCAGCTGCCGCCGACAAACACGCCGGGTAAGTGTGAACTTACCCTTAAGCTGGTTTCACACTGCGGTTTTTCACTGATCAGTGTCCATCAGTGTTTGTGTGCCAAAACCAGGAGTGTCTCCAAAACTCAGAACAGGGGTCAATCTTTCAATTATAGTTTTTCTCTGCAAGTTCCTCTCCTGGTTTTGGCACACAAACTGGATGGACACTGATCAGTGAAAAACTGCAGTGTGAAGCCTAAGGCCCACATCACACTGCGGCGTGATCCGGTCCGGTTCTGTCCGGGATAACCCAGACAGCTGCGGACCGGATCTGCACACAGTACTGGGGGGCTATTAAGCCCTCTGGTGCGGTGTGCAGCGCACGCAGCTGCAGCCGCTGACAGGTCAGGACCGTGGCGCCCACGTTCCTGACTTATCAGCAGTTCCCCTGCGTGCGCTGCACACCGCACCAGAGGGCTTAATAGCCCCCCAGTACTGTGTGCAGATCCGGTCCACAGCTGTCTGGGTCATCCCGGACAGAACCGGACCGGATCACGCCGCAGTGTGAGGCGGGCCTTAGGCTGGGGTCACACACACAGATATCTGTGCAGATATTGTTCACAGATCTCTGGTTGCAGTGAAATCATGGACAAATTGATCCATTTTGTGGCCATATACAAATGGAGTAATCTGTCCATGATTTCACTACAACCAGAGATCTGTGAACAATATCTACCCAGATATCTGTGTGTGTGACCCCAGCCTTAGGCTTCACACTGCAGTTTTTCACTGATCAGTGTCCATCCAGTTTGTGTGCCAAAACCAGGAGTGAAGCTTGCAGAGAAAAACTATAATTGAAAGATTGACATCTGTTCTGAGTTTTGGAGACACTCCTGGTTTTGGCACACAAACCTGATGGACACTGATCAGTGAAAAACTGCAGTGTGAAGCCACCCTAAGGTGCCGTGCTTGGGTTACCAGCTCCGTATGGATTGGGTTCAAATCCTACTCCTGATGGTTTTTACACCAGGTGGATCCTATGGTCATACTTTGGAGAGCTGCTTCTTTGGAATCTTATAAAGTCTGAAGATTTTGGATCTAATCATCGAAAACTTTGCAAAAACCACATCCTTAATGGCCCAAGCTATAATGGTGGGTTTACACACACAGATATCTGTGACCAATATCTGAACAGATCTCTGGTTGCAGTGAAATCATGGACACATAGTTCCATTTTGTGGCTGTGTACAAATGATACAATGTGTCCATGATTTCACTGCAACCAGAGATCTCTTCAGATATTTTTCACAGATATCTGTGTGTGTAAACCCACCATAAAACTATACCATAACCCACACATTGATTGCAATTAAAAAAATAAAATAAAGACATCAAAAAGGTTTTTAAAAAATGATCAAAATGTATATAGAAAAAACAATATGGTATCACTAAAAGTGTTACTTTGTTCTGCGAGGAATGTGGACCCAAAATTAAATTTTTTTTTATATGCGACCTACATACCCCACTGAGTTTGAGACCCCTGCATTAGGGTAGGGTCACACTTGCCCAATTCCAAGTTCCCTGCGTGTTTTAGAATTTAGAATTTTTTCCTCCCTCTACAGCCTTCACACATGCACAGGGGAATGCATCATGCTGCGTTCCCCTGTGCGTGGTGCAAATCTCACTCCCCGCAGCCCGCTGTGTGGCTGGTATCCATGATACACAGCGGGTTGCTAGGAGCCGCGTTCTCCGCTCTGCAGCCTGCATGAAGGCTGTGGAGGGAGGAAAAAATTCTAAGGGTATGTGCACATCAGACGTTTTGTGGGCTGTTTTTTACCGGTTTCCGTCGGCATTTTCCGCTCAGTTTTATGTTAATTTATGTTAATCCTAGCCACTGGCTGGATTAACATGATACTCAATGGAGTTTAGAAAACGCTGTCTTCATTAGAACGGTTTTTTTCTGGTCGTTTTCAGTTTTTCCACCGGTTTTCCACCGGTTTTCAAAAATAGAGCAAGTGACTTCTTTTGGTCGTTTTTCCAGCGGTTCCAGCATAACAAGTGCACCAGAGACCAGTCTGAAAAAACGCCAAGAAAACCGCCGAGAAAAACGCTGTAAAACCGGGCGGAAAACGTGGAAAAAACGCTTGAAAAACGAGGTACAATGCTGAGCACAGAAAACTCAGTTTCTGCTAATCTACACCAGTTTTTGGACGTTCAGCAGAGATGCACAAACGTCTGATGTGCACATACCCTAAGTTCTCTGCAAAACATGCAGGGGACTTAGAATTTGGCAAGTGTGACCCTTGCCTTAGACACCGATTGAATGATGTCAGACTTGTATTTTTGACTCTGAAACACTGTGGGTGTTTTCACATCTAAGGTAGGTGTGCGTTTTGCTTACTTTGCATTTCTAGGTGTTTTTACCGCTAAAAATGCATAGAAACGCTAGCGTTTTTAGCCCTATTGATTTTAATGGAAAAGCATGTAAAAAACGCATGCAAAAACTCATGTGCATTCTCAAAAATGCGAAACGCATGCGTTTTTGCAAACGCCGCGCTAGAAGCATTTCCCGACATTTTGTGCAGCGTTGGCAAAAATGCACGCGTTTTGCGTTTTTGTAAATGCTCATGCATTTTTGCTTGCGTTTTTACATGCGTTTCAATTAAAATCAATGGGGCCAAAAACGCTAGCGTTTTTATCAGTAGAAATGCTAATTAAGCAAAACGCACATCACCCTTAGATGTGAAACAGACCTGTTGCATTACAAAGAAAAGCATACTAAAACATTGTCTTGGAAAAATCTGCTTACGAGACAAGTCGGAAAAACAAGCCCCCACTCAGGTTCATAATCTGTCATGGGAAATATAGGAGGTTTCCATGTTATCAGTAAGGCCGGCTTCAGACTGCGTGTCTGATCCGATCCGTAGCTGTCCGCTTGAGGCAGACAGCCGCGGACCGGATCAGCACACAGGACTGGGGGCTATTATGCCCTCCGATCCTGTGTGCAGCCGCACGCAGCTGAACCAGCTGACAGATCAGGACCGCGGCGCCCGCGGTCCTGACCTGTCAGCGGCAGGAACTGCGTGCGGCTGCACACAGGATCGGAGGGCATAATAGCCCCCAGTCCTGTGTGCTGATCCGGTCCGCGGCTGTCTGCCTCAAGCGGACAGCTACGGATCGGATCAGACACGCAGTCTGAAGCCGGCCTAAGACAAAGCATCCACATTCCACAATTATCATCATATAGAGTAACACATGTCAGATTTAAAAAATGGAGCTTGGTCTTTGACGGGGTTGTCCACTACTTGACTAACCCCTCCTCATTCCCTGTTTTTGCCCCCAATAAAATAAAAAAGCTTATACTCACCTCCGATGCCAGTGTCGTCCACTGGTGTCATCACTCGCTCTCCCGGTGCTCATGTGAGGTTGTTACATCACACGAGCTCTGCGGCCAATCACCACCGGCCTCACTATCTCTGCCTTCATCGATATCAAGCATCAACAGGAAGTGAGAGCTGCGGCTGCTCCGTCACTTATTGATCTTTAGATTTGTCCCCAGACGGGGATAGTGAAGCCAGCACTGATTAGGCATAGACCTTATATGACATAACAACCTCACGTGAGCCCTGGGAGGGCCAGTGCTGACACCACTAGAAGCTTTTTTCTTTTAATGGTGGCAAACATGTGGAATGAGAAGGGGTTGTCCTAGTAGTCGACAAAGCCAAAATTGGCACAGTTACTAATGGGTTAAAAATCAATAATAATGCATGCGTTTTTGTAAATGCAGCCCTAGACACAGCAGCCCACGTTTTTGGCTGCATTTGCAAAAACGCATGCGTTTTGCATTTTTGCAAACGCGCATGCGTTTTTGCATGTGCTTTCAATGCATTTTCCATTGAAATCAATGGGGGCAAAAACACGTGTTTGGATGCATTTTTAGTGATAAAAACGCATGCAAATGCAGCAAAACGCAGCCAAGGCTTAGATGTGAAATGGGCCTATCACAAATATACACAACGCTCAACCACCCTAGGGATAATCGTAAGATAAAAGTTATGGAACAATGGGAACTAGAGCTGGGAATCACACTCACACCAGAAAGATGGTACAGATGTCATGAAAACATCATGAAGGGAAGCCTTCAGGTATCACTAATGCAAATGTCCTTTAAGCTTTTTCACAGGGCGCACTGTGTCCCTAGCTTCATGCACAATATATACAGCTTCAAACCTGACAGATACTTTAGAGGCTGTGATACAGTAGCGGACACACTTCACATATGGTGGACATGCCCCATTATAAAATCTCTTTGGAAGGACGCCATAAAACTAATCGACTTCAACCTAGATAACAAACGTACACTCACGCCATCAGTAAGAGGCCCTTTTCACATCTATGCAGCCTGTGTGCTTGACTGCCCTGCGCTAGCACAAATACAAGCACAGGTGCAATTACAGGCAGCTGCAGCCAAGCGCATAGGCGCATGGATGTACTGCCCTTGCGCTCGCCTGTGCTCGGTGCCCCATTACCTTCTATGGCCGAGCGCAGCCGAACGCAGGAGCCGACATCCACAAAGCACTAGTAAGAAGTGGCTGACGTCAAAGTGCATGCGCTTAGTCAGACGCACCCAGAAACTTCACATTTCGAGTCAATTTTTGACCTTTACCAGCTTGACTTCTCAGAACATCATCATTTACCAGTTTCATCACATTTTTCCAAATTTTTCAAAACTTTTAATTGTGAATCATTTTGCCACTAACTTCAAGTACAGGAAAAACTTCAATTGCCCTGAAAACAGAGGTGTAACATTTTGAGATTTCCTGGGACTTGTACTGAACACATTTTTGGCCTCATACAGCCTTTGTAGTGATTATTCAGTGCTGCTAAGTTTTCTCTTTTTATTGCTATTGCTAATGTGTGAGATGTGACATCCTCTCATCCTGATTCCCTCTAAAGCAGCAGCAGCATTCCCTACACAGCTTTTACACAGGCTATGTTGGTTTGTCTTAAAGGGAACCAACCACCTCAGATCACCCTAATACACAGTTAGTACATGTCCCTGCACCCTAAGGATACCTTTCCAGCACTGTTTTTGTGTAAAATCTTGCATTAGTATAACTCATATAAAGAGTTTATAAAGTTACCAGCCTGGTGACTTCTGGGCGTATCCCTCCTTCTGTTATACTTCAGGGCTGTGCATTGCATGTCTGTGCTCCCCCTCCCTCCGTGCCTGCTGCCCTGCCCTGATGGGTGTGATCGTTATCTCCTCTGCACAGAGGGAGGGGGAGCACAGCCATGCAATGAATGCACAGCCCTGAAGTATAACAGAAGGAGGGATACGCCCAGAAGTCACCAGGCTAGTAAGTTTATAAACTTTTTATATGAGTTATACTAATGCAAGATTTTACACAAAAACAGTGCTGGAAAGGTATCCTTAGGGTGCAGGGACATGTATTAACTGTTTATTAGGGTGATCTGAGGTGGTTGGTTCCCTTTAAGGGGAACTGCAGTGAGAGAAAATATTTTAGTACAGTTCCTGCCCTGCTACTTGATGACCAGAGCTGTACACTGCAGTTCTAGGATCTATAGATCCCTTATAAATCGATAAGTCATACCTGCTCCTCTGTTCTGGCCCCCAGCTCAGGGAACCTAAATCTCTGCATGTCCCCTGCCACGTACCCTCACTAAACAGAATTGTGAACAGGCGTGAATGTAGGCTGATGCAGCTCCCAACATCCACTCCCCTAACTTCTCTGCTCCTAGATGAAGCTAACATGCAGGAATCTATGGATCCATGAGGGAGGGGTGAGATCAAAGGAGCAGCTTTTTGTTGAATTATAAGAGATCTATAGATCCTAGAACTGCAGTGTACAGCTTTGCTTCATTATGTAGCAGGGTAGGAACTGTACTGAAAAGATTTCTCTCACAGGAGTTCCCCTTTAATTGATCGTGATGATATAGATGCAATGCCCTATCTATCATTTATCCATCTATCTATACACATATAGATGTATAAAGCCCTGAAAATTTACATCTGGTGGGAGGAAGTTATGGTAGGAGGAAGTGCCACATTTGCAGAAATGGCCTTCAATTTCCCTGGGCATAGTCATCCAAATGATATGAATGTATTCTTTAGAACAATTCATGTATTTTCTCTGACCATGGAATTTACTGCATTTTGCACAATGGTATCTTGGTCCTCGAATAACCAGAATATAGTATAATAGATGTGGGTTATAATATTAGCTTTTCATGTAGTGGACATTAATTATACTTCACTATCATCTTGGGGTTGAAGACCCAAAAAAATTTAGGTAAGGGCCCCCCATACGCATTAGACTAATGCAGGCCAATATTGATAGGTTGGGCTGTAATTTAGGCATCTGACTCTCATGGGACTTAAGGTTTCAACATGTCTGATTTTTGAATGCCGATCCTTGGTTTTCTAAGAGTTAAGTTGCTGATAGAGATGCCTCCTAGTATGAGCGCTCCTCTGCATGGTAGTGTCAGAAGAGATAGCTGACAGCCGAACGAGTGGCTGAAACATGATCCAGCTGACATCTATCTATACTGTATGGAGGGTGAATTTGTTCTTATTTGCAAATGTATTCCTTATATTTTACTCAAGCCATAAACAAGTTATAGAAATAAGATCTGAGAAACCTTTTTTATAAAAAAAAAATCAACTTACAGTCTGATGAGGGTGTTCTTATCTGGGATATTGATTCCCATTGGATCAGCAATCAGGATGGCTGAGCGGTCTAAGGCACTGATTATGGCGTGGGTTCAAAACCAACTACTGATGGTTTTTACACCAGGTGGATCCTATTGTCTTGCTTTGGAGTGCTGCTTCTTTGGAATCTTATAATGTCTGAAGATTTTGGATCTTCTCTTCCAAAACTTTGCAAAAAACATTTACAGTAAGATACATTATGAGCTTCTTAGGCCCTCAAAACAAAAAGTGCCAGTCCTTTTATTGATGGCCCAAAGGGAGACAAACCATCAAAAAATGTTATGGTCATTTCTTAAGTGTCCATGGTTCAAAACTCATGACAACTGGCACTTGGTCTTCTCTAACCTTATCCTAAGGTGTTCTGATCAAGAAACAATAATGGTGAATGGTGGCAAGAATGATTTCAGCCATATGTAAATATATGTGCATGACGCATAAGAGCAAAAAGTGTTAAAAAGTTAGTAAAGAATACATTTTCTTAGACAAAATGTAAACACAAAAACCTATTCTTAATAGACATCTACACAACCATAATAACCTGAGGGTATAGTTCAAAAGACAATTTAAAGAACAGCAGTATAGCCCCTCTCAGAATATTTTTTGTCTATAGCTGAACCACAGTGCTGAATTGGAATGATACAGAACCACATACAGACAGTTTAGTGAAATAATAAGTCATGACTGCCTAAATAAAAGCCATAAACAATGCAATATTTATATTATTTGATTGTGATTTTCATTAATTCACAAGTAATTCAACACTTTCTGTTGACTATTAAATATCCACAATCACAAGGCGGGATGGCTGAGTGGGCTAAGGTACTGCATTCAGGTTACAAGCTCCTTATGGCATGGGTTCAAATCCAACTCCTGATGGTTTTCTTATCAGATAGATCCTACTATCATGACTCAGAGTGCTGCTTCTTTGCAATGTTATAATGTCTGAAGATTTTGTATCTCATCTTCCAAAACTTTGCAAAAACCATTTACAGTAAGATACAAAATTAACTACTAAGACCCTCAAAACAAAAAGTGCCAGTCCTTTTATTTTTGTTGTACATTTATACTAATTAGATCCTTTTACTTGCTCTGTCATTTTGTTCTGCTATCAAAAATATTGGATGAAACAAAATATCTTGACAAAACTCAGGATTGTATGGAATAGTCATTCTCCATTTAAATATATCATCTCATATGGATCCAAAAAAGTTTCCGCTCTTTTGAATTGGCCATAACCATTTGGTTTCAAATACTCCCAAAGATTTCTCAACAGTTTCAATTCATAAAAACCACACACAAGTGGTCGCTCCTACGACAGCCCTAAATCAGAAGGGCGCTAATTCACAGAAATGTTTAGTTTGTCCCATATAAATCTTCCAAAATTTAAAATGTCATTTTCAAATGTTCCTGGCATACACCATCCTCATCCAGATGTTCACAGACCCCTCTACCTTGAAAACGATGCTTCAGATATCTTATGCTCCTTCTGTAGGAGCATTTCTCTAACAAAACTCCTCTGACGTGGGAAATCATCACAGTGAGATTTTCTTAAACAGAGCAGAATTATTCCATCGGTCATAGTCAGTTCTTAGCCATAAAATTAGCCCTTGATGAATGGTGACGTCTACTTAAAGGAAGTAATTTTGCAGTGACCACTTATAGTAACCAAAAAAATGGAGTACCTTCAGTCAGCTCATAGGCTGAATGACCTCCAAATTCAATGGTCTCTCTTCTTCAAAATGATTTGACTTTTTGCTAACTTTCCATCATCCACCATTTTCCACCATCCTAAACATTACATAAGGCTGACAATCTATACAGATTATTTCACCTATATGAAACATCTGAAGATGTGCCCTCGTATGTTACCTAACCTCAATGTATCATTGTTACTATCTCTTCACCCTCAACTTCTCCCCTCAAAGGTTGATCTCTGGTATCTAAAGCCCCCATCACACATAGCGAGATCACTAGCGAGATCGCTGTTGCATCACAGGTTTTGTGTGCTTTAGATATCAGAGATCGACCTTTGAGGGGAGAAGTTGAGGGTGAAGAGATAGTAACAATGATACATTGAGGTTAAGTAACATGCAAGTACACATCTTCAGAAGTTTCATATAGGTGAAATAATCTGGATAGAGAGTCAGCCTTATGTAATGTCTCAGGATGGTGGAAGGTTAGCAAAAATTCAAATCCTTAGAAGAAGAGAGACCATTGAATTTAAAGATCATTCAGCCTATGACCATATCTTTTTGGTCAGTATAGGTGGACACTAATGATTTGATTTTTTCCTAACCTTCCAATGTTGTGAGACTTTACATAAGGCTGACACTCTATCCAGATCATTTCACCTATATGAAACTTCTGAAGTTGTGTACTCGCATATTACTTAACTTCAATGTATCATTGTTACTATCTCTTCACCCTCAACTTCTAATTTCTGCTGCCTGTGTAAGAGGTCAAGCTCCCATTGAGCCAGAAGTCAGGATGGCTGAGCGGTCTAAGGCGCTGCGTTCAGGTTGCAAGTTCCTTACGGCATGGGTTCAAATCCACCTCCTGATGGTTTTTACACCAGATCGATCCAGTTTAGTGCAATAAAAAGTTATAGCTGCCTAATGAAAGCCAAAAACAAACATTCATTGCAATATGTAGATTCCTTGTTTGTTATCAGTAATTCACAATTAATTGAACACTTTCTGGTGATTGTTTGGAAGATGTCATGTGCCCTGTGTTCAGATTGGAAGCTCTGTATTGCATGGGTTCAAAACCTACTACTGATAGTTTTTACACCAGGTGGATCCTATTGTCATGCATTGGAGAGCTGCTTCTTTGGAATCTTATAATGTCTGAAAATTTGGGATCTCTTCTTCCAAAACTTTGCAAAAACCATTTACAGTAAGATATGAGCTACTCATACCTCAAAACAAAAAGTGCCTAGTCCTTTTATTATCATTAATTCACAAGTAATTCAATACTTTCGGCTAATTGATTGTGGAAGAAGTCACATGTCACCATATCTGAAGTCAGAATAGCTGACCAGTTTACACACACCAATCATTGTATCCAATCTCTGAACCAATCTCTGGTTGCAGTGAAATCATGGACACATAGTTCCATTTTGTGGCTGTGTACAACATGGAGCAATCTGTCCATGATTTCACTGCAACCAGAGATTGGTTCAGAGATTGGATACAATGATTGGTGTGTGTAAACCCACCATCAGGTGCTGTGTTTGGGTTACAAGCTCTGTATGGATTGGGTTCAAATCCTACTCCGGATGGTTTTTACACCAGGTGGATCCTATTGTCATGCATTGGAGAGCTGCTTCTTTGGAATCTTATAATGTCTGAAGATTTTGGATCTAATCATCAAAAACTTTGCAAAAACCACATCCTTAATGGCCCAAGCTATAAAACTATACCATAACCCATACATTGATTGCAATTAAAAAAAAATTTAATAAAGACATCAAAAAGGTTTTTTAAAAATGATTGAAATGTATATAGAAAAAAACCTTATGTTATCACTAAAAATGTCACTTTGTTCTGCGAGGAATGTGGACCCAAAATTATTATTTTTTTTTTTATGTGCGACCTACATACCCCGCTGAATTTGAGACTCCTGCATTACACATTGCTTGAATGATGTCAAACTTGTATTCTTGACTCTGAAACACTGTTGCATTACAAAGAAAAGCATACTAAAAACATTGTCTTGGGAAAATCTGCTTAGGAGACTAGTCGGAAAAACAAGCCCCCACTCAGGCTCATCATCTGTCATGGGAAATATAGGAGGTTTCCATGTTATCGGTAAGACAAAGCATCCACATTCCACAATTATCATCATATAGAGTAACACATGTCAAATTTTAAAAATGGAGCTTGGTCTTTAAAGGGGTTGTCCACTACTTGACTAATCCTTCCTCATTCCCTGTTTTTGCCCCCAATAAAATAAAAAAGCTTATACTCACCTCCGATGCCAGTGTCGTCCACTGGTGTCATCACTTGCTCTCCCGGTGCTCATGTGAGGTTGTTACATCCCGTGAGCTCTGCAGCCAATCACCACCGGCCTCACTATCTCTGCCTTCATCGTTATCAAGCATCAACAGGAAGTGAGAGCTGCGGCTGCTCTGTCACTTATTGATCTTTAGATTTGTCCGCAGGCGGGGATAGTGAAGCCGGTGCTGATTGGGCATAGAGCTCATGTGACATAATAACCTCACGTGAGCCTCGGGAAGACCAGTGCTGACACCACTGGAAGCTTTTTTTCTTTTAATGGTGACAAACATGTGGAATGAGAGGTTGTCCTAGTAGTGGACAAAGCCAACATTGGCTCAGTTACTAAGGGATTAAAAATCAATAATAAGATTATATAAATCAAGATATATGTTATTCGTCACAAGTAATGATTCTCTTTCTGCTGACTGGTTGAAAATAGTTAATACTAAAAAAAAAACTGCAGGCCCAAATGGCAACAATACATGTAGAGCAGAACACCCCCCTATGGACCCACATAGAGAAGTCACAATTAGCCCAATACACTTTGAGGGGTCTTCTGTGGGCTACGGGAACACTACAGAAAAACCTAAATACGTACTCGCCATACACCCTCCACACCCTACAACTATGGAGATCTATAAGATTTCAATACTCCTTACAATCTCACCCATCACCACTATTGTAGCTATATAATAATCCAATGTTCCAACCTGGAGTCTCCTCCAAAAACCACACAAGGTGGGAACAAAACAATATATGCAGACTACAACAACTTCTCAACCACTCGACACTTATGCCCAGGCATGCACTCTTATGAGATATAAAATTCCACCCACAGAAACCTTCAGACTAGAGCAAATATACCACTTTATGCATACCCTACTCAAAAATATAGCACACCCAAAAGTGACAGAATTTAACTAAAATGTATGCACGACCCCCTAGGCAAAGGATTAATATCACAAATATACACAATGCTCAACCTCCCTAGGGATAATCGTAAGCTAAAAGTTATGGAACAATGGGAACTAGAGCTGGGAATCACACTCACACCAGAAAGATGGTATAGATGTCATGAAAACATCATGAAGGGAAGCCATCAGGTATCACTAACGGAAACATCCTTTAAGCTTTTCCAAAGGACGCACTGTGTCCCAAGCTTCATGCACAATATATGCAGCTCCAAACCTGACAGATGCTCTAGAGCAGTGTTTCTCAACTCCAGTCCTCAGGACCCACCAACACGTCGTGTTTTCACCAGAGAGTGTGATTTGTACGCAAGCATGCGCATGCGTACAAATCACACTGGGAAATGAATGGGAGCGCACGGTCATGCGCAGTTAAGCGCAGCACCGTGCATTCCCATGATAAACATAGGGACTTGCGGTGCCTGCGCTCACATGGCGGTTCCCCTCCGCAGAACACTGCGGAGAACGCCAATGTGAAGCCAGCCTAAGTCTTGTTACTTTTTACTTTTATTCTCCCGTCTTTACCAGCTATTCTGATTGCACTAACAAGGCTGACATTGGCAGACAGAGGGCCCCAGTCTATTAATGTAACGCAACATGACTAAATATGGAAGTGTCCTTTAATAGTTTTACATTTTTAGTATAGTGTTGTACATGTATAATAGCCTTTAAAAGTGTTTTTTTTTTTGTATTTGCAGTTGTTGTTGCTGATTGCTGTGCTGCTGCTGTTGCTATTCTTTTATGTGCCTGGTCCTCGTGCTGGTGTTTTCAAAATGACAGACTCTGATTACGTGCCCGATAGGCAGATTGGCCACGAAAGTGAAGAGGTAAGGCTACCCTTTACATTATCTAATTTTTCTCTCGATCACTGGAAAATTAATTAAATTATAATTTTTGAAAATTTCTGTTTTTTTTAGGAAACATCAACTGATGATGACCACACATGGTAAGGGGAGAAGGAACCGGGCACTGACCTGCTTAGAGTCTCTCATGTCGTACAGCGGCGTTAGTGAAATCCTGTTGCTCAGCGGAAGGGTTAATCTTGCAAACAAAAAGTGAGGAGAGCAGCGGCACTCAGGAGATCTTTTTTACATACCGGCTTTATTGTGCTTTTTCAGGTTACATCTTAGGTGCAGGGCAGAGAGGTGCAGGGGGAGCAACGGTCCGTTTCGCAGTCTTCCGCTTCAACAGGCTGATGATGACCACAGGCTTCAACAGGCTGATGATGACCACACAAGTAACCAAGATTCCTCCCATAGTCTTCGTGATGAAGGTCTTGAATCCGAAACGCAGGTAAGTGTCATGTAGAGTGGAAGGAAATTCCAATTATTATGTATGTTAATTACCATGTCAATAAAGTTAAACACTTCCATTTTTTTTTTAGGGTACTCAAGGTGACCCAGAAAAACCGTACATAGATAACGACAAATTTATACCTGTCATCCATGAACGTGTGCCAATCTGGGACTCCCACGACAAGTGACATTCGGACAGACTACTCGAGTGTCAACTACGGGTGGAAGTGGCCAAACTCATGTGGCCATTGTGGGACCGAGCCACCACAAAACAGCGCAAACAATTAGGTAACTGCCGGTATAACTAGATTTACCGAAAAAGGACATTAAAATCAGCACAGAAAAACTCACCAAAAAACTGCCAGGTAAATATCCATTTCATTCAGCAGCAGATTGTCAGCTCCCCTGGAAGGCAAACCAGGTGTCATTATACCGGTGCACGATCACTTGCACCCACAGTTGGGGGCAGTTGTGGCACCAGCGACCAGCCATACTGTAAAGGAAGTGACTGGTGGCATTCAGACACAAGGCTGCCTAAGGGCGCAGTCACTCCTGTGTTTGTGAAACATAGTATCAGAACTCGGCCTGTTAGTAACACCCAGAGCAGGTGGGCCAGTCCGTACTGATTAAATGCCTCACCAGTGACTTATGCCCCTAGAGGGCCCAACCTGAACTGCAGATGAAAAAATAACTAAACTCTAAAGATGAAAAATGTGAGGATTTAGTTGGATATTTTGGCCAAAATAACGTAAGCTTGTGGACCCTCTTCACGGTCCCTCACGTCCCACGAGTCCTATCTCATATGTTTGCGACATATGTATATTTCATAACTAGATCCACCGAAAAAGGACATTAAAATCAGCACAGAAAAACTCACCAAAAAACTGCCAGGTAAATATCCATTTCATTCAGCAGCAGATTGTCAGCTCCCCTGGAAGGCAAACCAGGTGTCATTATACTGGTGCACGATCACTTGCAACCCACAGTTGGGGGCGGTTGTGGCACCAGCGACCAGCCCATACTGTCAAGGAAGCGACCAGTGGCATTTAGACACAAGGCTGCCTTTGCCTTCCAGGGCACCCAAACAGTGGTTTATGACCACATATGAGGTATCTGTGTACTCAAGAGAAATTGCCCGACAAATTTTAGGATGCATTTTATCCTGTTGCCCATGTGAAAATGAAAACATTTAGGCTAAAAGAAAATTTTTGTGAAAAAAAAAAAGTACTTTTTAATTTTTACGGATCAATTTGTGAAACATTTGATGGTTCAAAGTGCTTACCACCCATCTAGATAAGTTCCCTAGGGGGTCTAGTTTCCAAAATGGGGTCACTTGTGGGGGACCTCCAATGTTTAGGCACACAGGGGCTCTCCAAATGCGACATGGTGTCCGCTAACAATTTCAGTTGATTTTCCATTCAAATTGTTAGTGGACACCATGTCACGTTTGGAGAGCCCCTGTGTGCCTAAACATTGGAGCTCTCCCACAACTGACCCCATTTTGGAAACTAGACCCCCCAAGGAACTTATCTAGATTGCATAGTGAGCACTTTTATCCCCCAGAAGCTTCAGAAATTGATCTGTAAAAATGAAAAAATAAACTTTTTGTTGAAAAAAAAAGTACTTTTTCATTTTTATGGATCAATTTGTAAAGCACCTGGGGGTTCAAAGTGCTTACTATGCATCTAGATAAGTTTCTTGGGCCGTCTAGTTTCTAAAATGGGGTCACTTGTGAGGGAACTCCAATGTTTAGGCACACAGGAGCCCTCCATACGCGACATGGTGTCTGCATAACAACTGTAGCTAATTTTCCATTCAACTTGTCAGAGGACACCATGACGCATACAGAGAACCCCTGTGTGCCACCAGCTGAAGGGCAATTAGAAGAGTTTGGATACAGCACCAGAAAATGATGCCTCTAATTAATGCGCTATTTTCTGGGGTGGCTGTGGGTTGCAATTTGCAGTGTTAGGGGCCCACAATGTTTGGGTGTCTCCACGCTGAGGATTCCAGCCCCCTAACTGCCAAGTTGTACCTGGCTGGCAACCAGAAATACGGCAAAGCTCCATGTCATTTTATTTGTAGAAGTAATAAAAAGAAAAATGACGTGGGGCTTCGCCATATTTTTGGTCCAGCCAGGTACAACTTGTCAGCTACGGACTGCCACCAACCCCCAACTGCCTCGTTGTATCTGGCTGGCAACCAAAAATACAGCAAAGCCCATTTTTTTCTACAACTAATTCTAGAAAAAAAATTACGTGGGGCTCCGCCATATTTTTGGTCTAGCCAGGTACAACTAGGCAGCTGGGGGCTGGAATCTGCAGCATGGAAAGGCACAAGCGTTCTGGGCCCCCCATGATGTGAATTGCAGCCCGCAGCCACCCCAGAAAATGGAGCATTCATTGAAGCGCCATTTCCTGGCGCTGTACTCAAACTCTTCCAGTTGCCCTGGTGCCAGTGGCAAACTGGGTAATAAAGGGGTTAATGCCAGCTTTTTTATTGGCAGCTGGCACTAAGCCCTAGATTCATAATGTCGGGTTGGTCAATGCTAGACCCGGCCATTAGGAATCTCTAGTAAATAGTAAAAGAAAATATATCACACAGAGAAAAATCTTTTTATTTGAAAAAAAACACAAACAAAATCCGGACTCCATCTTTGTTATAAAGATCCGACGTAGTCCACAACGAAGGTCCCACAACGCTTATTCGATTCTGACATAGTCCACAACGAAATTCCCACAACGCTCGATCGCCTCTGCTCAATCCAGAGACTGCAGCAAGGGATCAAGTATCCTCTTCCTACAGTCTCTGGGGTCAGAGTTATGGTGCACTGTATGGCAATGATCTGTCATACTGTGCACCATGACTATGATCCCAAAGACTACAAGAGGACACTTGATTCCTTGTTGCACCCATCCATCCACCCATGCATCCATCCACCCATCATGCACTCACGCTCACATCCACGTAGGCTCACATCCACGCACGCTCACATCCACACACGCTCAAATCCACGCACGCACACACAAATCCACGCACGCTCACATCCACGCACGGTCACATCCACGCACGCTCACATCCACGCACGCTCACATCCACGCACACTCACATCCACGCACGCACAAATCAATGCACGCACACACACATCCACGCACGCTCACATCCACGCACACTCATATCCACGCATGCTCACATCCACACACACTCACATCCACGCACGCTCACATCCACGCACGCTCACATCCACGCACGCACACATCCATGCACGCACACATCCACGCATGCACACATCCACGCACGCTCATATCCATGCAAGCTCACATCCACGCACGCTCACATCCACGCACGTGCACATCCATGCATGCACACATCCACGCACACTCAAATCCACGCAGGCACACATCCACGCATGCAAACATCCACGCACATATCCACGCACACATCCATGCATGCTCACATCCACACACTCATCCATGCATGCGCATATCCACATCTATGCATGCACACATCCACGCATGCTCACATCCACGCATGCACAAATCAGTCCATGCACACATCCATCCACCTATGCATGCACTCATCCATCCACCCATGCATGCACCCATCCATCCATGCACCATCCATCCACCCATGCATGCAACCATCCACCCACCCATGCATGCAACCATCCATCCATGCATGCCTGCTTGCACCCATCCATCCTTCCATCCACCCATGCATGCACCCATCCATCCCATCCATCCATACTTACCTAGCAGCAGAGATCCTCCTGGCAAAACGGTGCCCGGTGTCCTGCAGCTCCTCAGCTATCAGCAGCAGAGGATCGCAGGAGAGATGGCGGCCAGCGGGGAGCAGAGGTGAGCAGGGGGTGCGTGGGTCACGGAGGAGGTCACGGAGGGGGCACGGAGGAGGGGCTCGGAGGGAGGGCAGGAGAACAAGGGGAGGAGCGATTGAGGGGAGGTGAGGAGGGAGAGACAGCCGGGCACAAGATTACTGGCGGCGGCGGGTGCAGAGTGGCTGTGGAGCAGCTCTGATGGGGGTGATCAACCCATCAGATTGCTTCCATCTGATGAAAGTGATCTGATTGGATGATCACCCCCATCAGATCCACTCCACAGCCCCTTGGATAGCTGGCAGAGGATCATGGTGATTGACCCTTCAAACAGCCAATCACCGTGATCCTGGGGGCGGGGTGGGGAGTCCAAATCCCCTGACCTCAAGCCCCGATGCTCTGTGATAGGAATCACAGAGCATCGGGGCTCGATGGCGGTTACCGCGGCAATAAGCCGCGGTAACCACCATGACGTTGTACAACGTCATAGGTCGGGAAGGCACCGACTTTCATGACGTTGTACAACGTCAAAGGTCGGGAAGGGGTTAAAACGTTACCGTTACCACCATCAACTGAATTTTCTATGTCCAGCTGTCAGTCATCGAGTGTAAGTTTGCTTTTTTCTTTTTTTAATTTTTGGTGCAATTTTTTTTTATTGGTGGTATAGTCGTTATCATTTGTTAATTGTCTTACAGTTCACAACAATCATGATTGTTATTAATATAAAATACAAATTAATTTAAATTGTTTACATCCATAGCATGACAATAGTATTTAGTCGTTTTCTTACATTTATTTTTTTGGTTTCACTTACAGGACTTGGAGCAGCACCGCAGATCCCGCAGCAACTACAGCTTCTCAAACTCTTCCAAGTGCCACCAAACACATGTCCCACACAAATACTACTGAGTGTGAAACAGGTCAGTCATCACAATCTGGAACTCAGGAAGCTGGCAGTACCACTTAACCCCAATCCCAGCCATCTGTTGCTGGTATTGCTGGCACTGAACGCCAGCGACAGAGGGCCTGGGAGCGGTCAGTTATGCCAGAGTTTATTCACTTAACATCGAACTTCCATGAAAGGATGAGTGCGCTTGGTCATTGCGTTGAAAAGTGGTTCGCTAACATAAACAATCTTTTCTGCAGAGTGAACAGGCGACTCAATCGCATTGAAGGCGACGTCAAAAGACCGACACGACATTATTTTTCTTCTACAGAACGGTGCGAGACGAATAAGTTAGAACCTAAGTTCCAGATTTCTGTTATGACTGCCTG
>JARQOC010000009.1:147621168-147663417 GCA_033576535.1 Allobates femoralis
AAATCATTCTCCCAACCTTTCCCTTTCCCTCCGTCTCCCGTAAAATATTTTTTGTTTTTTTGTCTTTTTTATTATAAATTCTAAAGGGTAGAGGGGGGGGTCACCTCATGGTAGAAGGGGAGATATTGAACCCATTTTGCAAAAAGATGGCAACCACGGAGAAATGAGATTCAGCACCGGTGTCTCTACCCCAAACCTCAGTGATAAGATTCCCTTCAGTGCCCCCTCCCCAATATAGCATAAGCATTTTTGGTATTGGATCATTTTGTTATTATAGAAAGGGGTACTTATAATCTTGTCTTGTATTTTTTGGTTTCAGAGAGCTGTGACACTTCTTCAGTACGTTTCGAAATCTGGGGCGTGGGTTGTCTCTGTTGGGTAAGGCATCATTCATCGAATATTATACATTTCCACACACTACATCGATACATCATTAGGATTTAATTTCCACCCTCTGCACGTAATAGAATTAAGGAGCCTTCCGATATATCACTATTAAGACTTCCAATGACCTGGATTATGGCCCCTTTTCTACAACTCACACAAAACAATTAGCGACATCAAATCCATAGTTAATATGCAAAATTACTTTATTTCAACAGGTAAAAAGTGCAAAGTGCTCATACAAGGTCGGGATACAGGATAAAGACAGTTCATAGTCCAGCATTATATTGCAATTGCTAAGTGATATAATTATTCACATATACTTTTATTTACAGTGCAATTAATATTCACTAGCCACCCAATATAGGTTTGGACTAGTATTAATATTGGTGGCACTAATTTGAGGTGGATTCCTAGCTGTGACAATTTTTTAATCTTATATTTTAGGTACCGCCTGGCACCAGAACACAGATGTCCAGCTGCTTTTGATGACTGTGTCATGGCTACAGTTCACTTTCTGAAGACGGCAGAAGAACATGGAGTTGATCCTTCCTCTGTTATAATATGTGGAGACAGTGCTGGGGGCAATCTTACAGCTGGGGTTTGTCAAGCTCTTGTGGGTAGATCAGATCTTCCAAAGCCTCTTGCCCAGGTGATGATATATCCATGGCTCCAAATGGCGGACTTCAATTTACCCTCGTACCAACAAAACAAGATGGTCCCTTTGTTTCTCCAAAAAAATGCTTTATATTGCACAATGAAATACATAGGTGGCGATCCTTCTTTGTCAAAAGAACTGATAAAGGGCAGCCATGTTCCTCCTGAGATAAGACAAAAATTAAGTAAGTGGTTGAGTTCTGAGGAATTTAAGGTCAAAGGCTACAAACCTCCCATCATGGCGCCATTTAATAAAGACATTTATAAGAAAATTAAGATAACTCTTGACCTTCCATGTTCTCCATTGTTCTCTGATGATGCTGTGATCCGGCAACTACCACAGGCCTACATACTAACATGTGAGTTTGATGTTCTCCGCGATGATGGGATACTCTACAAGAATCGTCTGGAGAACAATGGAGTCCCGGTCACATGGCATCATGTTAAAGATGGCTTCCATGGAATTGTCAGCTTCTTTCAACACCCTGATGTGGTGACCGGGACGCTGGCTATGGATCATATTTTAACTTATATTAAAAACCTTTGAGACCTTGTATAAATGAAAAATTGTTTCCTTTGTTCCTGTGCCTCTCCATTCCTGAGATATGTGGACCTCTCATGCTTGTATATTAAACCAGTCTTGCTAGCCAAGTGGGCATGGTCCTCAAGTGTTTTTTGTTGGCGTCTTCTTTAGGACCACGCAAACTTGGATAACAAGACCAAACTTATACATAGGGAAGAGGAATCCATACCAAACCTATACATAGGGAAGAGGAATCCATACCAAACTTATACATAGGGAAGAGGAATCCATAGCTCAGGAACAGAGTGGCGCGGGAAGCAAAACAAACACAGTGTCAGATACAGGAGAACAGTGGCACGTACAGAGGTAAAAGAGTTTTTTTATTGCAACTGACAGGTTCTTTTTAAATGTATTAAAAATGAAAAGGAAAATATACAATATATAAGATGTACAACAATAAGCGCAAACTTGAAAAGATGAAATTACTATTTTACTAAACTCTAATTTACATTAATTTAAATACATTTTATTTCAACAAAAAGAAAGCTGCACTCTGAAATACTAAGTGGGATGGTGTGTATTCTCCCCTTCCCCACTTCCCGTGTACTGCTTACACTTGTGAGAGTATGACAATTCAATTACTGTGGACATGTCCTTATTTGGTCATTTTAGTCCTCTGTCTATAAGGGCCCCTTTACATGCTGAGACTTTCCAGCGATCCCTCCAGCGATCCGACCTGGCCGGGATCACTGGAAAGTCTCTATGCAGTTGCTGGTGAGCTGTCAAACAGGCAGACTCACCAGCTACCAGTGGTCCAGCGACATCGTGGTAAGAATATAAACTATTCTTTCCACGATGTCGAGCTCCTGCTCCTGTCTTCTGCCAGGCTGCGGTAAGCTGGAGCAGGCTGGTAACCGTGGTAAATAACGGGTATCCAGGCAGCCTAGTTACCCGATGTATACCTTGGTTACCAGACTTCTCCACTTCCAGGCTGGTATCCAAGGGAGACAGTGGGTATCTAAGCACATCGCTGTCCCTAGTTACCAGCCTGGGGAGGTTGCTGATTGTTGGTCTCTCGCTGTCACACACAGCGATGCGTGCTGACTAGCGGGAGACCAAGGCCTGAAGGACCTGCAGCGATCAGCGACCTCACAGCAGGGGCCAGGTCGCTGGTGCGTGTCACACGCTACAACATCGCTGGCGAGGTCGCTGTTGCGTCACAAAACACTTGCGACATCGCTAGAGATGTTGTAGTGTGTGAAGTACCCTTAAAGGTTTGTGCCACACCCCCTGGAGTGTTGATAGAACTGGTTTTGGATTTGGGAGGTGGTTGGGGGGAGGAGAAGCAGTCTGATTTCAGTCAGTGTGTGTAGGATGCTGAGTTCAGACCAGCTCCATAAAGAGATTTAGACAAAACTGGATTACCTGAAGATACAATATATTGATGGATTGTTTTATGGACTTTTTATGTTTTTTCAAGCAATAAAGGTTGATCACGCATCTCTTGCTCTGTTGATTGTGAGATACTGGACAAGGACCCCTTGACACCAAAACATGCAAAAAGGAATATAGAACAGCAATATAGCTAAGGAGATCTGAAAAAAATTAGACATTAGGCTTATAAATATGGCCATATTGATAACCACTCAGTAGCCAAGATGAGGTGTGTCTCTTTAATTGGTCGCTTACACTCAATCACAACCTCTATTTGGATTAAAAACCTACCCTACCTACGAATGGGCGAATAGGAACCTGATAACAGAGAACAATAGCACCTATGGCTAGTAGGTGAAGGGTGCAAGGCAGAAGGTATCGCCCCATAATCTAAACAAGAGAAAAGTGTGGCTCTTCATCATGTGCTGTGTGCAGATGCAAAGTCAAAAACGACACATTGTAACAAAAAGACAGCTGCACTCTGAAATACTAAGACATGCAAAAAGGAATATGGACAGCATTATAGCTAAGGAGATATGAAAAAAATGAGACAGCATATAAAGTTGTCCATATCCATTACTATCCAGTAGTCACGATGAAGAGTGTCTCTTTACTAGGTCCCTACACTCAATTGTGGCGCTCTGCCAATGCAGGTAACCACAAATCTCTCTACTGCATAGCTGGGTTTCCACAGCAGGTACTACTACGAACAACACCTTCCACCCCGGCACAGTAGAAGGAGCCCAACCTGCTGCGCTTAGGCAGGATCCCCTATATATACTGCTGCTTGGGAGGAGCTAGTCAGAGTGTGGCAGACGCTAGAAGAGCTGCAGGAGAGTTCTGGTGCCTGGTGCCACGAGTAGGCACAGGCCAGAGACCCAGAGTAGCCCTTCAGTGTCCCACCAGCCTAAGTGGGACTGAAGGTAAGGAGTTTAGAAGCAGAAGCAAGGAACATGTAGCAACAGCTGTGAATTCGTTCCAGAGAGGGAGAGAGAAGCCGGATATTGGGGATCCGCACCAGTGGAGAACTACAAGTCCCACAAGAAACCCCTTGGTACCGAGGAAGCTACAGAGAGGGAGCCAGGAACAGTGGCCACAACAGAATTAGAGAAGGTTGTCCCGGAGACAGCACAGGAGGGAAGGAGACACAGACAAGAGAAGAGAGTGGAGGCAAGTCAGGATTCAATAGACTGTGCATGAGGGAATACAAACGGGAAGGAGGCCTGATACCCACTTGCTGTGGGAGCCCCCAGTGCAGCCCAGTTACCCGTCGGTGCTCTGGACAATTTACCTGCAATTTACCTGAGATGCTTCTTTATTTCTACACTAGATGTGGGCCTGATGCTATTGCATCAGGTGGGCGGTGACATCACGATGGTTGGGGCTCTGTGTTGGTGGGGGCAGCGGTCATCTCTTCCCCCCTGTGGAGTCTCCTCCCTGTGCGGTCTCTCCCCCCTGTCCGCTGTCTCTCTTTCCCTGTGCTCTCTATCAATGTATGTAAAAACCTGTTTCTGTGTTGTTTTTTTATTAATAAAGTGTTTGAATTACTGGTAATAAATGTGTGGTGCTTTGGTGTATTTTCTATTGCAGCGCAGATAAACCAAGCAGCCACTGGCTGCCAACCCCCACTGCCTGGTATTACCTTTGATGGCAATGAAAAATACAGGGGAGCTTTTGATGGCAATGAAAAATACAGGGGAGCTCTATTTTCTTTTTAGTTATTTCAATAAATAATTGTAAAATAAAATTGGCATGGGCTGCGTTGTATTCTCTATTGCCAGCCAAGGTAACCAGGCAGCTGGGGGTTTGAATTCTCACCATGGTAAGGCTCAAGCATTCTGGGCCCACCACGGCGAAAATTGCAGTTAGCAGCCACCCCAGAATTGACGCCTCCATTAGAGACGCCAAAACTGCCGGTTACCCCGCTCTTCCAGATGCCATGTAGCAGTGGCAGACTGGGCAATAAAGGAGTTGATGTCAGCTATTTTTGGCAGCTGACGTCAAGCCCCATTAATAATGTTAGCCGTCAATATAACAGCCGGCTGTTAGCAATAATTTCAGTAAAGAGGAAAAAAAAACACATCAAGAGAAATCCTTTATTGCATACAAAATAGACAGAAATGCCTCGTTATCTACTTTATTAACTTCCACCAAGTTCTCCTCTGACGTAATCCTGTAATTACTGTAATCTTGCAGTTGAAGTATTGGAGCAGTGTGATGCGTCATGTGGCCACCATCTTTGTGTACCCAAGTGTCCACAGATGGTGTGCTGTATCTCTACACCCATGCTGTCTCTCTGCCATCTGTGCTGTCTCTCTGCACCCTCTGTGCTGTCTCTCTGTCCCCCTGTCTGTGCTGTCTCTCTGCACCCCCTTGTGCTGTCTCTTTATCCCCCTGTGCTGTCTCTGCACTCCCCGTGCTGTCTCTCTGCCCCCTGTGATGTCTCTCTGCCCCCTGTGATGTCTCTCTGCACCCCCTTGTGCTGTATCTCTATACCCATGCTGTCTCTCTGCCACCTGTGCTGTCACTCTGCACCCTCTGTGCTGTCTCTCTGCCCCCTGGGCTGTCTCTCTACACCCCTTTGTTCTGTCTCTCTGTCCCCCTGGGCTGTCTCTCTGCATTCTCCATGCTGTCTCTCTGTCCCTCCGTGTTGTCTCTCTGCCCCCCATGGTCACTCTCTGCCCGCGTGCTCGGTCTTATGCAGTGGGCTGCGGTGAGCTTGGACTGCGCAAGGGTGAGCGGGTGGCTGAAAGCTGGGACCGGGCAGGGGTGAGCAGGCTGCTCAGAGCTGGAACCAGGCAGGAGGCGGCGGGCTGCGGTGAGCTGGGACCGGGCAGGGTGAGCAGGCTGCAGTGAGCTGGGACTGTGTGGGGGTCATCAGGCTGCTGGGAGCTGGAACCATGCGGGGTTAACGGACTGCAGGTAATGTGGACTGGGCTGCGGGGAACAGGCTGCATATGGTGTGTGCGGCAGGTTCCTGTTGTTGGCACTGCTAGCAGATGCCATATTTCCACACCCAACACTTGGGTGTGCAAATATGAATACCGCAACTTGTTCTGACCAAGCAGAGGATAGGAGGACACGATGAAGGCAGAAGTGGATGACAGACACCACAAGGTAAATGTATAATAGATAGTGAAACAAATGTATTGATTATGTTGGGGGATAAGTGAAATATTAGTGTCAATGGGCTCAAAGCACTGGGTAAGGTAGTCAGGTCCGAGCCCAGATAACAACACGGTTCAGGGCCCACAGCATCTTATGTGGCACACCAGTGGTCCGGTTGCCACATGACATTGCCTCCCTCACAGGAGGTGATGTCATGTCTGAAAGCAGGAGGAGGTCCCCACGCTAGGTAACACCCAGCATCCAACACCAGACCTGACTCCGGACCAGAAGGGGGAGCTCTGCACCTGATTTCAGAGGAGCTACCCTGATTCTGGCAAGGAGGAGGGGCTAGAGTGAGGAAGGGGAGAACATCTGAGGACAGGGAGAAGAGATGATTTGTAGGAGAGAGCTCTGGGGAGTGGAACTGTGAGTGAGCTCACCCCAGAGTGGCACTAAAGAGGATGCCAGAGTCCTTGGATGCACAGATACTGTACGTCCCAGCACCCAAATCTGGAGGGCAGGAGGTTGAAGTTATCTGGCTGCACCGAAGACCCGACAGCACCACAGCGGATTAAGAGCCTGGAGCTGCCATCAACAAGGCAGTGCCCGTAAAAGGCTCGTGCTGTTTGCCATATGGGTTAGGAACAACCATGCAGGAAGAGGGCCATAGTATACCTACAAGCAGCAGGGACCCAAAGGGAAAGTGCAGCAGGAAGGCTTCTGAACCCACCTGGCGAGGTGCATCCCTGAATGCTTCCAGGCTGACCGGACCCTTCCAAAACCTGGTAACCAGTGCCCCGAACTGCACCACCATCTGCCAAGTAAAGGTAAAGGAAACTGCACCCTTCTGTTTCCTCTGATTACTTCCCCCGCCCTCTGTCCTGCACCCCAGCGACCGTTACCATCAACCCCATAAACTATCACACCGTCCATGGGTCCCCGCTCCACCTGTGTGGAGCGATACCATCCCGACTGCCGCATCATCTGCCCCAGAGGTCCCAAACCTCTGCGTCGACCATCGCTGGCCAATTCCACAGGTGGTGTCATTAAAAGACTACTAAACTGCCCTTTAAATAACCCCTTCACTGCATGGTCATGGCCACGAAGCTGGGCCACAGCCACCATGACCTCCCACAGCACCAGCCGGTCTGGCTACCAAGTACCCCCCGGCCCTTACCGCCATTCCACTTGCACCCCAGCTGGCTCCTCAATTGCAAAGTTTAGATCTTTAATACCCCGGACGAGGACCGATATATACAAAGAGTCAGTATTCTTTACCAACAGTGTTACTTGCTATTTCACGTAACTCCTGTTGAACTGAGATGCCACGGGCACCATTCTTAAACATTACATCTTTGGGAAAATCTACAGTTCTTTGCTTTGATGCGGACTGCTCCCCACATTTCCTTACCTCCAGACTTTCACATGCCACATCTGGCACCACGGCTTCCGGCTGTGTGGTGCCCTCTGCGGACTGGTCGCCACAGGATGGTGGAGCAGCTGAAACTGGTAAGTCGGTCACCCCCCACACACACCCACCACATCCCCCGATCCCAAGTTTAAGTTACTTCATGTCTAGCACAGGATAGCGGGAGGAGCTAGGTGGAGGGTGGAGAGTTAGGACAGAGCCCGGGAAAGGATGGAAAAACAACACAATAAAAGGGAATGCACAACACCAAGTAGGGGGAGAGTAGGCTAGTAAGCTAGGAGGCTAGTAGTCGAAAGAACAAGAGAGACATCTGTCAGCCAGAACCACCAGACTGAAAGAACCCGAACCCGGTGACCTGTGCCACCGTATGGCTAGTCTGGGTCCCAGGCTGAGAACCGAGGTCAGACAAAAGGGGTCCAAGGTGTGTCCGAGTCAGCAGGGACACCAAGGCACTGGGCCGGAACCAGAGTGCTGGCTCTGTTGAAGTGGCAGGGAAGCAGCTGCATGCCCCAACCACAAACCCCGGCATGGTGCGGGATCTTCTTGTCCCAATACCCAACCTCCACCACAACGAAAGGAAGGCCGTCAAACTAGGGCTAGGAGACCCAGAAGGGAGACCACAGAAAGCCTGTGACTGATGGACTGTAGTTAGTGTGTGGAACAGAGAGAACAGAGGCCTGAAAGGTACATGATCGAGGGTGCCGCAGACGAGCCGTCCCAGCTGCTGATAGTACACCGGAGCCGCTGCTGTACCGAACTGTACTGTATCAACTGTGAGTGGAGAAGTAAAACCCAGTAAAAAGCTCAGAACTTTGTGAGACTGATTTGTGAACTCGAGAGCGAGAGCTTGAGCTGTGAGCCGGCCGCAGGAGCCTGCCTGAGGGTGCAGAGAACTTTACTTTTAGGGTACAGACACACTGGCATGAAAGTCGGACGACTGCAATGCGAGTTTTCTTGGATTGCAGTCAGACCAATGTTATTCAAGAGCACATTTGCAAGTGTCGGGCGTTGATTTCTCATCCGATTAACGGATGAGAAACCAATCGCGCACGAGACTCGCCAATGCAAGTCTATGGGTCCGACAAAATTCACGGAGCGCACTCGGGCAATCCGAGAGGCATCCGTTTTTTTCACTGATACATTCTCATTTTGCAGCTGAGACAACTGTAAAATGTTCCTGTAAATGATTATACATCAAATAGCTGCTGAGAAAAAAAACGGATTGCACACGGACATCACTCGGATGTGATCTGAGAAAAATGTCGAACAGTTGCATAGCAGTTAGATGCAAAACAGAGCAAAAAACGGATGACACTCGTAAGACCTCGGGAACGACAATCAGACCTCGTGTTTTCTCGCCAGTGTGTTTCTACTCTTACACTTCCACACAGTGCCCTGGGGGAACCACTTTTCCTGTGGAGAGCTGATATACCTATGCTGCTACTCCCATCATCCCCAGAGGTCCCAATGCAGCGGTTGGCCACCTGGCATCTGGCCACAAACCACGGGTGGCGTCACAACACTATTTTATTTATTTATTTTTCTTTCATGCCTTTTTACGAACCCCCTTTTTACTGCTCGCCTGACGAGGGGATCATGGACCGGGTCACGTTACTGTGACATCCCACAGCCTCAGACGACGAGAGGGCCCGGTCCTGATTACCCTGCAGTCTCTGCCAGGGTCGAGACAGCTGCACACCACGCAACCACCCACCACCCTGACCCCGTAGGTCCCATGGAAAACCGCTTAGAGTAATGCTTGGGGCCAATCATTGGGAAACTGTTTTCCCACTGCCAGCACTGTATTCACACATCTCTTTGTGTCCATGTTGGCGTTTACGCACAACCCCTGCGAGGATCAGTGGCAAGGGTCGAATTAATTTATGGGCTCCATTCCCTTTATGATTCTCCTACTGAGGGACTCTCCTGTTAGATCACCGTGTCAACTCCATTTTATAGCCCCACCTATCAAGAGCATCAATAACCACCTTTATTAACTCCTGACTAACGTGGGGGTCAATCCTTACAATGACCCTCAGCATGTCACAAACACGGTTAAACAAGTAATACCGGTGTGTAATTACACTACCTTTACAAACCCACGAGTACAAAGCTTTTTTCACAGTAAGGGGGGGAAGAGAATGTCCACCCTAACCCCATAAACTGCTGCAAAGGGGCCCTCGGAGGATTTTCCTGTGGGCCAGTCCAATTATGATTACAAAACGATTACAAAAATGTGATATGATTATTAAAAATATTTAGGCGTATATTCATAATTCCGTTTTCTTTTATCCGTTTTCTCTCATTTTTGTTTCTTTCTACTTTTTTCTCCTCGTTTCTTTCATTTGCGCTTTCTCGATTTTTCCTCTTTTATTTTTCCTCTCTTTCCTTTTTTTAACTCTATATTTTTCGTTTTTTTCTTTTCTTGTCCTATCCGTTTTCTTTTTTTCTTTTTCTATTCATTTGAGGATTTACTCTCACATGCACATTGGCTATTTCTGCATTTGCAGGCTGTATAACTAGTATATTAGGTTGCTTAGAGAAGATAAATTACGGTATACTGTGCCCTTTGTAACCAATTTCTCAAAAAGGATTTTGGTGCATAGCCCTAAAAGTGCACAAAGCAGATGGACAGGGAAACATGCTGCATGTTGTAAGATCCCAAGTGCACATGAGATTCCAGGTCTCCTCCTCCACCGCCCGCCACTCCCACACCTGCTACAAGCCTCAGACAGTGAACACCAGGAAATATCCAAGAGTCAATTCAAAGTCAATCCTGCCTGCACTCAGCACCTGCCAGCTGCAACCATGGGCACCGCTCTGGCTGTGTTGGTGATCGTTTTTGGCTTTTTGATTGCGTTATTCATTTTACTGGTGGTGGGCCTCATTTATTTTGAATTTACCAACTCGGACATCCCGCCAGGAGTTGCAGATCCTGTCAAGCTTAGGATCATTCACTGCATGATGGTTGGCATTGCTGTATTGGTAAGTACCCGCTGTGTATACGGTATATGCAGGGGCGTAACTACAACAGGTGCAGGTGTTGCGATCGCACCCGGCCCAGAAGCCTAGGGGGCCCCAAAAGTCCCTTTGGCTTATAGAAAAAGACTATTGCGGTTAAAGATTTGCAATTCGCATCGGGGCCCCTGAGCTTCAAGTTACGCCACTGGGTATATGGATGATATCTGAATACACACGTCTTCCGTGAAGAACACAAACACTCGTGTGCTCTCCTCTGTTGTGAGACCCAATCGATGGTGAAATCTATGTTGTCAGTGTCTATTTTCGTGCCGTTGTTTAACATAAACCCATTGTTCGGAGCTTTAGATTCTTAAACGTTGCCCGGAGCTGCATTATTTGACTCTGCTCACTATTATTTACACCGTCCTAAACTTCTTTAACAACTGTGCAATTTTTTTTTTTGCATTTTCAATTTTTCCTCCTCTTTTTCCAAGAGTTTTAACTTTTTTTTTTTTATCTTTACATCGATATAGCCGTATGATGTCTTCTTTTTTGGAGACAAGGTGTACTTTTGAATGACACCGTTCATTTTTTGATCGACATTGGGCCATTTCACATCTGAGCTCCGGTGCGTTTGGCAGCATTGCACTAGTGTAGGTGGTAGCGCAGTGCATGTGATGCCAAGCGCTTCGGAGCGCAAATGAAGGGCATTACGCTAGCACCGCCATTACCTTGTATGGGACACCAGCGCACCACACCACATCCCGGAAGCGCAAGTGTGTAAGGGCCTGTGCCACACCGCATGTGCTAGTCCGGACGCACAGGAAACACGTAATGCGACGTTTTTGGTACGTCCGGACTAGCGCATGCCCTGTGACACAGCCGCATTCACACTTGCGCTTCCAGGTTCCGTCTGCCTGCGCTCGCCCATACAAGGTAATGGGGCAATTAGCGCAATGTGCTTCATTTGTGCTCCGATACGCTTGGAATCGCAAGCACTGCGCTACCACCTGCGCTAGAACTACAGATGTGAACTAGGCCATTGACTTTTGAATGACACCTTGTATATTGGTAAGTGGGGAAAAATTCCAAGTGTGGCAAAATAGGAAAAAAAGAGGGGAAAATCTGAAATAGTTTTTGGGACTTTTTTTTATTTATAACATTAATTTTAGCATAAAACTGATCTGGCAGTATGGTTTTCCAGGTCGGTATGATTACATTGATACCAAATGTGTATAGTTTTTGTTTCATTCAAGTGGAGATAAAAAATTTAGACTTTTGAGAAAAAAAAAAAAAAAAAATATATAAATATATAAAATATATATATATATATATCATTTCTTTAGAGAGCTGAAATGTTTTCAATTTTTGGGATCTGGGGCTCTGTGATGTCTTGCTTTTTGTGCCCTGAGCTGATGTTTTTATTGGTATTGATTTATTGATTGCCAGTCAGTATATTCTTTCTCTGTCGCAGCGACTGAAAAGAAAAATCCAAATATGTGGATTTATAACTATTTTTCATTTTTAATGGGACAAAAGCAGGGTGATTTGAACTTTTATTTTTTTTTTTATTTTTTTCACATATTTTCAAAACTTTTTTTTTTTTTTTTTACTAGTCCCCTCAGGGTGACTTGAAGCTGCTAATGCATGATCGCTTATGCTGTTCAGAGCCATGCATCAGCAACTTGTGACGTTGCAGCGATGTTCGCTACGTGTGACATCATGCAACGATCAGCGATCAGCTCGCTGATCGCAGGATCGTTGGCGGAGTTTTTCGATCGTTGGTCTCCCCCGCTGGGCGTGCCAGCATCGGTGTGTGTGACAGAAGGAGACCAACGATAACGACCTCACGGCCGATGCCCAGTGCCGCACAGCACACGCTGGGACATGGTAACCAGGGTAAACATCAGGTAACTAAGCGCAAGCGCTATGCTTAGTTACCTGATGTGTACCATGGTTACCAGCGTTCTCGCTGGTCGCTGGTCAGTCTGCCTGTGTGACAGCTCATCAGCAATCAGATGGCGATGTCCCAGCGATCCCGATCGTTTGTCGGGTCGCTGGGACATCACAGCGTGTAAACCGTCCTTTAGTCTTCCCTCCAACCAGAAGTGGGGTCTGCCTTAGGGTAGGTCTCTTCCACCCTCTCCTTCTGATTGGAGTTTGGAAATGTTGGATGTCTAAGGGTGTACCGAGTTGCGACTGACAAAATCGATCGCATTTCAGACCAACAGGGTTCGTTGCACATACATGATTTTTTTGAAAATGGACGAGTCGCTACGCAGGAAAAGTCCAATTCAGCATGTCCAAGGCTGGAGTCTGACTATTGTATCGCACTCGGCCATGGTCAGTAAATTTGAGGTCTGTGGAAGACATCTCTAGTGCACTGGGTGATATTGTGAGTGCCCAGAGTTCGATTTTCACAGACTGACAGAATGGATGAAGATGGAGTAATATATGGCTGTCTGCACCTAGCTATAGGTCATCAATATAAATGGGTAGAGGGTCTGACATCCAGCACCACCACAAGCATGTCAGGCAGCAGTTAGGTGCACACGGTGGTGGAGCGGAACACTAGAGTTCCGTATTAATGTCGACACCATGATTAAGGCTATGTCGAAACGCGTTGGGTTTTAGGGGGCCTGTTGGGTATTTTCCCTGTGGTGGTCTATGCCTGGAGTGGTGATTTTACAGCAATAAAAAACAGATTTTTGGATCAAAAGCCTCAACCTACTTTATTGTTGGACTACAACTCTTTTTCTTCACATGTCCTTTAATAATGGACTATTTGGATCTGTCCTTATTAGCGTTGTCTTTATATTATTTATGAGATCACCAGTCTAGATTCTGGTTTTATGAAACCAAACTAGAAAATCCTGTAGTGATAAAGAGAACAAACTGGTTTCCCGATAGTAGTCTGTAATTACTCTGCATTATCAGCAAGGATTGGGTGCAGAGGTGACATTACTACAGGTCTGAGAAACAGGGTCCCAACGACCTCCGTATCATTCCGGATCGTTGCTGATCCTGACAGCGACGCACCAGCAATCCTGGCAGGTTGGATTACTGCCGGGATCGCTGGTGCGTCGCCAAGTGTGATGGTACCCTGGGTTACACTTCAGCTTTGGTGTAATCCCATCAATCCAGCAGTTTTGACTATGGATGTGATAATCCCTGGTACTGGGTGTCAGGGGGGCACCAAGAGACCACTTTTCCTTGCTGGATTTAGAACAGGGTAAGGCAGTTCATTGCACTGAATGAAAGCACTTTGGGTTGGACTAATATATCCTGGGGTCCTTCTCATCTGGGGAGCTATGACTATGACGGAAGTCAACGCCAGTGGCGAAACTTCAGAACCAGGGGCCCCGATGCGAAAGCTCCAATGGGGTCCTCAATTATTGCAAATCTTTAATAGTATTAGTCTTTTTGTATAGGGCCAAGGGATCTTTTGGGGGCCCCCCTAGGCTGCAGGGCCCAGGTGCGATCACAACCCCTGCATGTGTGGTAGTTACGCCCCTAGTCAACGCCAACTGGTTGGTCATTGTCATGCCAATCGGGGACTGGACAATTGCTTCTTTTTTCTATAGTCTTTTTCAAACTTTAACAAGTGCCAGAAATCTGGATGATCATATACCAGATCAAAGGATGAATATAAATGCTGAATTTACCCATTGGTATTTGCTTTTCATCTGTTAGTACTACTTCGAGACTATCACTGTGTGAAGCTGAAATATATAAGATAATACAAGTTTATCCATTAACATCATGTAACCTCAGAACATTAATCTTCAGCCCTACGGTTAAAGATTCGAGTACACTAGGATGCATTATACACAATACAGCCAAATGACTCCAAAACAATAGGTAATGAAGGGTTAATCACAGGCACCATTATTGTCTGTGAATTATTTCTAGGTAAAAATGAATGAAATAGTTTTACAGCTAAAATCAGCTTAGAATTCTGCAGTGCGTTTACCATAAAATCCATTGTAGATGTCTACATAGGCAACGGTAAATTGGCCATAGGTTGAATCCGCTGCAAAGTTTGCAGATATGATCATGAATTTTGAAGCGGATTTACGGTACCTTTTTTTGGTTAATTAAAATATGTTGATGCTATATAAGTAAGAATGCTTAAAGGGAACCTGTCACTAGGTTTTTGCCATCCAATTTGAGAGCAGCATAATGTAGAAATAGAGACCCTGATTCCAGCGATGTGTCACTTACTGAGCTGCTTGCTGTCATTTTGATTCCAGCAGGAATAAAAAATTTCTTTAAAAAACGATATCAGAGTTGAAAACTTTGTAAAGAGGATTTTGTAAATGTTTTTTTTTTCCTTGAGGTTTTTGCAGCCTTTTGACTTAAAGTGAACCTGTCGCCTGTTTTGGGCATTATAAGCTATGCCCACCACCTTTATCATGATGTAATTGGGGTTCCTGTAACCCCTTTATATCCCCAAACATTCCCTTGCACACCTCAGACATCAACTTAATATGTCCCATGCTGCATGCTAATGAGTTCTTAAGGATCTGATAGGGTGCTGCTCCATGTGGTCTGGACCTGCCCCGCTCCATAGAAAACCCGCCTCGTTTCACGCCAACACAGCTACGCTGCTTGAAAACCTGCCCCGCTCCATTGAAAATGCCACCCCTCCTGTGTATATATGTGAGTGACATACAACGTCACTCACAGCTCTTGCGCCTGCGCAGTAACGCGGGTCACTGTGCTCTATTGTAGCTGCACAGTCACCAAAGTCTCACAAGATTTGGGAAGTCTTGCTACTGCGCAGTGGAATCTTCGGGCACTCTGCGGCTTCAGTAGAGCACAGTGATCCGCACCACTGCGCAGGTGCAAGAACTGTGAATTATGTTGTATTTCATTAACATACATATACAGGAGGGGTGACATTTTCAATGTAGCAAGGCAGGTTTTTCATGCAGCTGGGCGGCTCTGACCACAGTGTGCCGCACCCCATCTGACCCTTAAGAACTCATTCACATACCGCGCGGGACACATTAAAAGTTGATTTATGATGTATGCAGTGGCACATCTGGAGATATAAAGGGGATACAGGAACCCCAATCACACTGTTACAGGTGGTGGGCAGGGTTTATAATGCCCAAAACAGGTGACAGATTCACTTTAAAGTATTCGTAAATTTGAAAGTTATCCCCTGTCAACAGGATAGGAGATAACGTTTTGATCGCTGCAGGTCCAGCCCCCTGGGATCCCACTCTAATGGTACCTTTACACGCCGCGACGGCAGGCTGGATACATCCCGCTACTTCACGTGCACGAGCACGCTCAAACGGCTACAAACGGTCAACGCACCCTCTTTACACGCCGCCATAAGGTGCGCTACGCCACGCTACATCTATAGCTAGCTACATCGCCGGGTGTGTCAAGTAGCCAGCTGTAGCTTAGCGTACCACGTTTAAGGGCCCTTTACACGCCGTGACGGCAGGCTGGATACATCCCGCTACAGGCTACAAATGTAGCTTGTAGCGCCAATGTAGCCCGTCGTAGCGGCGTCTAAAGACGTGACGATACAGCCGGCAACAGATACATCTGTTTCCTAGGTCTGCTCGAAAACTGATGGCTACAAAGCCGATTGTAGCGAGCTGTATCGGCGTGTAAAGAGGCAACGGAAGGGAACTCTGGACACCCGGGGCTGTAGCTGCAATGTAGCTAAGGCGTGTCCCAGGCTCTGGGATACCGCGCCCCATCACCGATCATTGGAGGAAGCTCCTGCATGACGATTGGTAGTCGCTGCCTAGGGCGGCATATTTAAGGAGCTGACCAGTCACAATACACAATCGCTCGAGCGTGCTGTATTTCTCAGCCTCCTGCGATGCCTGGCCAATCATGATGATATTGCGCTGTCCTATCATCGTACGGACGGCTCGTAATCCAAGATTGTGGCACGCCTATGTGCTGTCCCTGCTGTACCAGGTCCGCCCATATTAGCTTATTGTAGCGCTGTGTAAACGTGGTACGCTAAGCTACAGCTGGCTACTTGACACACCCGGCGATGTAGCTAGCTATAGATGTAGCGTGGCGTAGCGCACCTTATGGCGGCGTGTAAAGAGGGTGCGTTGACCGTTTGTAGCCGTTTGAGCGTGCTCATGCACGTGAAGTAGCGGGATGTATCCAGCCTGCCGTCGCGGCGTGTAAAGGTACCATTACACAGCGCTACAATAAGCTAATATGGGCGGACCTGGTACAGCAGGGACAGCACATAGGCGTGCCACAATCTTGGATTACGAGCCGTCCGTACGATGATAGGACAGCGCAATATCATCATGATTGGCCAGGCATCGCAGGAGGCTGAGAAATACAGCACGCTCAAGCGATTGTGTATTGTGACTGGTCAGCTCCTTAAATATGCCGCCCTAGGCAGCGACTACCAATCGTCATGCAGGAGCTTCCTCCAATGATCGGTGATGGGGCGCGGTATCCCAGAGCCTGGGACACGCCTTAGCTACATTGCAGCTACAGCCCCGGGTGTCCAGAGTTCCCTTCCGTTGCCTCTTTACACGCCGATACAGCTCGCTACAATCGGCTTTGTAGCCATCAGTTTTCGAGCAGACCTAGGAAACGGATGTATCTGTTGCCGGCTGTATCGTCACGTCTTCAGACGCCGCTACGACGGGCTACATTGGCGCTACAAGCTACATTTGTAGCCTGTAGCGGGATGTATCCAGCCTGCCGTCGCGGCGTGTAAAGGGCCCTTAAGGAGGATCATTAGCATCTCTGCTTCATTCATTGTTATGCAAGACACAAAAGGGGAGAGAAGCGCACCATGAGAAACACCTGGTAGTCCTGTGGGTTAGGGAGATAAGGGGGTCGATGGGCCACTCAACTCCTCGCACCTGCGCACAACCCCAGTAGATTGCTCCAAGGTGAGGACACCGCCGCTGCCGCTTCGTGCGCCTCTTCCTGAATCTGGTCACGTGATCACGTAGCTGAAAATACATCACCGCAGGTCCTTTGCTTGGAATCGGATGATAAGGATCGGCCCAGAGTTGTTCCTGCCACGTACCCTCAGACAGGACTTGGATATGGAGAAAAAAGAAAACGGTCTATTGGAGTGCTAGGGCTGAGGGAGAACTCAGGACAATATTAACAGTTGCAAGGTGATGAACCTTTATTCACCTTGAAGCGTTTCGGTAGGGGCTTGCTACCTTTCTCAGGAAGGTTTCTCAGCTGGGGTAACCTGAGGAAGGTAGCAAACTGCTACCGAAATGCATCGTGGTGAATAAAGGTTTGTCACCTTACAACTGTTGATATTGTCCTGAGTTCTCCCTGAGCCTTAGCACTCCAATAAACCGCTTTATTTTTTCTCCATTCGTTGTTATGGCAGTGTCAAATACCAGCTGAGCGCAGCGCTCACCTATATCCAGCAGTCCCAAAGAGAATCAGAGGTTAGTGCGCTTGATTGACCACTGCTATATCCACATAGGGTGCTTCAGAGCTGCTCTCTGTGAGGTGCCAGCTCACATTGTGCACTGAAGGGGGCTGTATACTTGTGTCACATCGATAGGTCAACAAAAAAAATTTTTTTTTCTGGTGTCCAAAATATTTTAATGAATTTGGGGTATTTTTGGGGTGCTGATTCTGAATATGCTATCAGTTTTGCCAGATTGGCTCAAGTTTTTGAGATTTTTGGTATCTTATTTATAGCACTTGTTGGTAAATGCGACGCATCATCTCATTAATTTCTTTGGATTAGTACTTGAACTGAGCAGTTCTCAATATAGTTTTGTGTTAATTAGTGTTCTAAAAGTTTGTTCATAGCTTGATTTTTGCACTAACTTTATGTTGTTGTCTGTTTTCCAGTGAAAAGCATGAACTCATCAAGAAGAAGTTGTCTTAACGATCCAGACTCATTCTGTTACATTTGTGGTGAATATACACTGACAAAACATAGAAGAAACATAACAGACTTCGTTAAAAAAGTGTATTTTGCCTATTTTGGGGTTATGCTTGGGGACCAAGACAAGTTTTGGGCACCACACATAGTGTGCAAAGCATGTATCGAATTATTACGAAAATGGAGCAAAGGACAAAGAACAAGCTTCAAATTTGGTGTTCCAATGGTGTGGAGAGAGCAAAAAAATCATCATGATGACTGTTATTTCTGTGCAGTGCAAGTACAAGGATTCAATAAGCATAAGAAACGAAAATGGGAGTATCCTAACATGGAATCTGCAAGAAGGCCTGTCCCTCATTGTGAAGATGTGCCTGTACCTGTGTTTACCATGTTACCTGACCTTCCCCACCTGATGATGATGATGAACTGCAGGGTATGGAGCTAAGCATTAGTTCTGGAAGTGAACTAGAATATGAAGGAAGTTTCAGAACACCTACGCAATTTACCCAAGGAGAGCTCAACGATCTAATAAGAGACCTCAACCTCTCAAAAAGTGCATCCGAACTTTTAGCTTCAAGGCTAAGTGAAAAAAATTGTCTGACGCCTGGAACTAAAATTACATCTTACAGGACCAGAGAAGAAGCACTTCTTCCATTTTTCTGTGAAGATGACCTACTTGTATATTGTAAGGATATTCCTGGCCTGATGCTGCAAATGGGTTTACAAGTATATCGTCCTGTAGACTGGAGGCTTTTCATAGATAGTTCTAAAAGGAGTTTGAAATGTGTTTTGTTGAACAATGGCAATCAGTGTGCATCTCTTCCAGTAGCTCACTCAACTAAACTTGCAGAACAATACCAAAATGTCAAAATGGTCTTGGAGAAACTGTGCTACCATGAACATTCGTGGCTGATGTGTGTTGATTTAAAAATGGTCAACTTTTTACTTGGACAGCAAAGTGGATACACAAAGTATCCTTGCTTCATCTGCATGTGGGATAGTAGAGCAAAACATCAGCACTGGGAGAAACTGAATTGGCCTCCAAGGGACACCTTGACAGTAGGAGCATCAAACATAGTGAACGAACCTTTGGTGGACAGGGAAAAAAATCATTCTACCACCACTTCACATAAAGTTAGGATTAATGAAGCAGTTCGTCAAGGCATTAGACAAAGATGGTAATTGCTTCATGTACATCTGCAGATCTTTCCCTGGTCTTAGTAGCGAAAAACTGAAGGCAGGAATCTTTGATGGTCCTCAAATTCGGAAACTCATTAAAGATTCAAATTTTCCTAAGGAAATGAATGACATTGAAGCTGCTGCATGGTGTAGTTTTGTGTTGGTAGTGAAGAACGTCTTGGGAAATCAAAAGGCAGACAATTATGAAGAACTGGTACAAAACATGCTATTGAGATTTAGAAATCTGGGTGTACACATGAGCATTAAATTGCATTATCTTCACAGTCACTTGGACAGATTTCCAGAAAACCTTGGAGATTTTAGCAAAGAACAAGGGGAGAGATTTCATCAGGATATTATGGTGATGGAGGAAAGGTACCAAGGCAGATGGGACAGACATATGATGGCTGATTACTGCTGGAATCTACAGCGTGACTGCCCCAATAGCTCACATAGAAGAAAATCATATAAAAAGCGCTTTTCCAGCGATTAAATGTCTATCTTTCATGTCTTGTTCATTTTTGAAGATTACTTTGTAAAACTAGTTAAAATAAACTAAAATCAACATTTACTTTGTTAAATTTATTGTATTCATGACAATATCAATAAAGTTAATGCGCGTGTAGCAAATTACGTCTTTTTTTTACACATTTTACGAAAAATCTCAAAAACTTGAGCCAATCTGGCAAAACTGATGACATATTCAGAATCAGCACCCCAAAGTTACCCTAAATTCAATGAAATATCTTTGGCACCAAAAATGCTGTTGACCAGTGTAATTTTTATTTATATAGCGCCAACATATTTCGCAGCACTTTACAATTCAGAGGGTATACGATACAATACAATAATATATAATAATATATAATAAAATACAATACAATATGAGACAATACAAATATAATACAATACAGACCATATGAGACAAAAAATAAATAAATACATCACTGAGCCCATTAGGAGTGAGGTCGCTGCTCGCAAGCTACAATCTATGAGAAAGTAGGGGAGACACAGAAGGTAATAGTAACAAATGCCGTCATATATGTTCCAGCTATCAATATAATAAATAGGGGATTCACATAATGCTGCATGAACCGTTCACCAGCCAGGATCTGTACAAGGAGAGATAAAGTGCTATAAAATGCATGGGGGTGTACAAAGATGATAGAGGCCAGATTTGGAGAAGGACAGAATGGGAATAATTACATAGATGAGGTGAGGTGGTAGGCTAGTCTAAAGAGATGTGTTTTTAATGCTCGCTTAAAGCTATGGATATTTGGAATTAATTGACTTGTTCTTCGTAATCCGTTCCAGAGAATTGGTGCAGCTCGTGAGAAGTCGTGGAGATGGAAGTTGGGAGGTTTGGATTGTAGATGATGTCAGTCTTAGGTCACTTGCGGAATGGAGGGCACATGTAGGGCGATGGACAGAGATGAGGGAGGAGATATGTGGGTGGCCTTTGTGGGTCAGAGAGATAATTTTATATTGTTTTCTGTAGTGGATGGGCAACCAGTGCAATGACTGCCCCAGGATAGAGGCATCGGTGAAGCACTTGGAGAGGAATATGATCCTGGCTGCTGCATTCAGGATGGATTGGAGAGGAGAGAGTTTAATAAGAGGGAGACCGATTAGTAGAAAATTGTAGTAATCCAGACGAGAATAAATAAGGGAGACACTTAGAGTTTTTGCATAGTCAACAGTGAGATAAGGTTGAATTTCAGAGATGTTTTTGAGGTGTAGGTGACATAAGCGAGTGTGTGATCGCATGTGGCGAGTAAAGGAGCGATCTGGGTCAAATATAACCCCAAGACAGCTAGCGTTCTGCTGAGGAGTAACGGTAGAACCACATACAGACTTTTCTACCGGACACAAAATCGGAGCATGCAGTATTTTTGTGTCTGGGGAGAAAAATCTCCCAAATCGGACCCTCCTGGATTCTCCTGGATCCTCCCGGATCAGGGACAATCTGGCCCCATAGACTCCCATGTTAGGGAGCGCCGGAGGATCCGGGAACCGGACACCTGCGGCTGCACGCTGCTGTAATTTCAGGACCGCGGCTAGCTCCCCGTTAGCTGTGATCTTGAAAAATCAGCATCTGCGGCTGCAATTAGAGGAGGGATCCGGCTGCACATATTAGCCCTCCGGTTCTGTGTGCTGATCCAGTCCGGGGCTTTCAGGTACATCCCTGACACCCCCGGATTGGATTGTACCGTGGTGTGAAGCCGGCCTAACACCTTCATTTTGCAGCCAATTTCTATATATTTTTCATCTTGTTTTTCCAAGGGTCATAAATAAATTTCAATATTTAATGCCACATATTAATTTACCATATAATGTACAGCACAACAGCAGGTACAGGGTGGATCTAAATGGCAATGATTGGAGCTAGTTCTGATCGCTGCAGATACAGGGATGCCCTGGTTATATCACAAGTGGAGAAAGCTGAATGAAGGGAGGAGGAGATGCCCATTGCAATCTCTGATCTTATAACTGTAATTTTTGAAAAAGGAAGGCTGCTATATGATTGGTTGCATGATTGAGGTCCTACATATTCTGTAAAATAATTATATTAAAGTTGTGATTTGCTTAAAATAACTTCTGTCCATACATCACAAAAATTTTGATCATGGATGTGGTCCACAATTTAGGACCCAACTCTAATCCTTAAGGTACCGTCACACGCGGTAATTTTGCTAGCAATTTTACTGGCAATTTACTGGTTGCAGTGAAATCATGGACACATTGTTATATTTGTACACGGCAACAAAATAGAACAATGTGTCCATGATTTCACTGCAACCAGCAAATTGCCAGTGAAATTGCTAGCAAAATTACCGCGTGTGACGGTACCTTGAGGGCTCAGATTAGCAGGAGAAACAAATCTGATTATGACTTGTAGTCATCGGACACAGTGTGTACCAGACTTGGTAGAGGTGGTAGGCAATGCTGGTGAGCATCTTACATTGTTCAGGTATTCACCCTCGTTTCAAAAATGTTTTATTAATAATTTTTTATGGATAATTTTAGGTATCGTCTGGCGCCAGAACACAGATGTCCGGCTGCTTTTGATGACTGTGTCATGGCTACCGCTCACTTTCTGAAGACGGCACAAGAATACGGAGTTGATCCTTCCTCTGTTATAATATGTGGAGACAGTGCTGGGGGCAATCTTACAGCTGGGGTTTGTCAAGCTCTTGTGGGTAGATCAGATCTTCCAAAGCCTCTTGCCCAGGTGATGATATATCCATCCGTCCAGAAGGCGGACTTCAATGTACCCTCGTACCAACAAAACAAGATGGTCCCTTTATTGCTCCGACAGAATGCTTTATACTACTCGCTGACGTACATAGGTGGTGATCTCTCTTTATCCAAAGAAATGATAAAGGGCAGCCATGTTCCCTCTGAAATAAGGCAAAAATTGAGTAAGTGGTTGAGTTCTGAGGAGTTTGAGAACAAAGGCGAACACACCTCACATCATGGCGCCATTTAATAAAGATGTTTATGAGAAAGTTAAGAAAGCTCTCGTGCTTCCATGTTCTCCATTGTTCTCTGATGATGCTGTCATCCGGCAGCTACCACAGGCCTACATACTAACATGTGAGTTTGATGTTCTCCGCATGATGGGATACTCTACAAGAATCGTCTAGAGGACAATGGAGTCCCGGTCACATGGCATCATGTTAAAGATGGCTTCCACGGAGTTGTCAGCTTCTTCCATCACCCTGGGGTGGTATCTGGAAAGCTGGCTATGGATAATGTTGTTACTTATATTAAAAACCTTTGATACCTTGTATGACTGAAAACTTGGTCTTTTAGATTACCCATAATTTGATTTAGTATTATATGATGGACTTCAGCTTTATGTTATCAGTCCTATTGCAAAATTGTAACCTTTTACTGAAGGGTTTCTCTCACTAAGGTTTCGATAGATGAGGTCCATGCATAATTATGTGTCAGTGTTGAGCACAGTGATGAAAGAAGGGTGCTTGACATAAGAACCATTAGCACTCTATCTATTGCATAAAAGCTGTACCAGAGCCCCCACTAATCACACATTTAGTGGTGAATTCATCATTTCAATGTACTTTTTGGATCCTTTAAACACTAGAGCCAGACTGTGTTCTCCAGCTATCTAATAATGCAGAAGATTTGATAATTGACTACTTTTCAAGGTCTGGAAATGCCTAATAAAAGGAATGTCACTGAACTATTAAATCATTTGTGTGTATTATCTTATTCACAATTCTGTGATATTTCAGATGTGATCGTGTTCTCTCTATTTTATTTAATGATATGGTCTATGATCTCATGGAGCTTTCCTATAGTTTAATCGTATGCATAAATAAATCTAAAGGATCCCAAAATCTATTGTTTTTTTCCTATAACAGTCTCCTGTGGTCGGGAGAGTGCTGTAATGCCCACTGGGTTAAAACTCTATTACTGATTGTGGGGAAACCGGACATCAGTAGAAAACAAGCTGGAAGAAATTATTTTTGCTAACTATAACTCTATGAAACTGGAATACCTGCCCCAACTAATGTGTAACCTCTAAGGCGAAGGTGAATGGAACATGCAGGCTTAGACAGCATGTGCGACCTGTCTAGAGTTAAGTCCCACTAAGAAAATATAGGCGGGGTAGCCAGAAAATGATGAGGCCTACAAGCCCAAAGTAGATCTCTAGAGGCTACTACCAATGTCCTATGTTAGTTCCAGATGTCTATGACAGGCCATCACCAACACTTTAAATGATTATGAACTACTAAACGGTGGCCCGATTCTAACGCATCGGGTATTCTAGAATATCTATGTAGTTGACATACTGTGACTGACAGAACTTGTTCAGTCAACGTGAGTGAACCATGTATAGCAGCGCTATGGTATATGGTGGTACATTACATTACATGTATAGCAGCGCTATGGTATATGGCGGTACATTACAGCACATGTATAGCAGCACTATAGTATATGGCGGTACATTACAGCACATGTATAGCAGCATTATAGTATATGGCGGTACATTACATTACATGTATAGCAGCGCTATGGTATATGGTGGTACATTACATTACATGTATAGCAGAAATATGGTATATGGCGGTACATTACAGTACATATATAGCAGCACTATAGTATATGGCGGTACATTACAGTACATGTATAGCAGCGCTATGGTATATGGCGGTACATTACAATACATGTATAGCAGCACTATAGTATAGGGCGGTACATTACAGTACATGTATAGCAGCACTATAGTATAGGGCGGTACATTACAGTACATGTATAGCAGCGCTATGGTATATGGTGATACATTACAGAACATGTATAGCAGCACTATGGTATATGGCGATACTCCGCTCCCCGCGGCCTCCCACTCCTCCTGGCCCCCGCTCCTCCACAGTAAAAGTAAAAATAAAAAAATCCTCAGTGAGGATACTCACCTGTCCGCCGGCTCCACCTCCGTCTTCTAGGTCCTACAGGCCTTTAGGACCTGTCGTTGCCTGGGAAACCGATCAGCTGAGGGGGGAGGGGGGCAGGATTGTGTTGGGGGGCAGGAAGGAGTGAGCGGGGCAGGATGGAGCCGGAGGGGGCAGGATGGAGGCGAGGGGGCAGGATGGAGGCGCGAGGGGAGGGCAGGATGGAGCCGGGGGAGAAAGAACAGCAGGAGGCAGGATGGAGCGAGCAGGGCAGGATGGAGCGAGCGGGGCAGGATGGAGCAAGCAGGGCAGGATGGAGCAAACAGGGCAGGATGGAGCAAGCAGGGCAGGATGGAGTGAGAGGGGCAGGATGGAGCAAGCGGGGCAGGATGGAGCAAGTGGGCAGGATGGAGCTGGAGGAGCAGGATGGTGGCAGGGGGCAGGATGGAGCGAGCAGGGCAGGATGCAGCGAGCGGGGCAGGATGGAGCCGGAGGAGCAGGATGGTGCCGGAGGAGCAGGATGGAACCGGAGGAGCAGGATGGAGCGTTCAGCGTGGCGACCAATCAGAATAGCGGCGCGCGCTTTGCCGCCATATTTCAAATACACTGTACTCAGTGTATTTGAAATATGGCACCATAGCGCGTGCCGCTATTCTGATTGGTCGCCGCGTTCAACGAGTCAACAGTGTGATGCAGCAGAAAAAAGGCAAACACAATTCTGGGATCAGGGCCGCAGCATTCATGAAGCGACATGAAGTGTCTGCCTCAGGCGGCAAGCCCTGCTAGTGGACATGGGGCGGCATCCGCAGGGGCACCTGGTGGTAGCGCAGCCCCTTGCAGATGCCGCTCCCGCACCTATAAAAGTCCTGGCCACCAACACTGCGACCAGGCTTAGCGTATCTGGTGGGGGTGCTGGCGGAGCATCTGCCCCGGGCACTCCTGCTCCTGCTGCAGCACCTGCAGTCTCCAATCACCCCCCAAGGGTGAGACGGCAGTGTGAGCCGGCTTTATGCTCCACAGTGCCCTGTGCTGACAGGACCTGTGATGATGTCAATGAAGGGGAGGAGTCAAGGGTTCACATGATCAGCTCCTCAGTATTCAGCGAGGACTCCACCATGCATGGTGCTGGATGAGGTGAAGTTTATGTGTGGGGCTGAGGGATTTACAGTGTGGATGTAGCAGAGCCAAGTGTGTACGAGGTATATGGAGCAGAGCCGACTGTGTACGAGGTGTACGGAGCGGAGCTGAGATTGTATGAGGTGTACGGAGCGGAGCCGCACGTGTACAAGGTGTACGGAGCGGAGCTGTGTGAGTACGAGGCATACGGAGCAGAGCCACGTACAAGGTGTACAGAGCAGAGCCATGTGTGTACAAGGTGTACGGAGTGGAGCCACGTGTGTACGAGGCGTACAGAGTGTAGCCACGTGTCTATGAGGCATACGGAGCGGAGCCACATGTGTACGAGGTGTACGGAGCGGAGCACATGTGTACGAGGTGTACGAGGACGAGTGTGTACAAGGTGTACAGAGCGGAGATGAGATTGTACGAGGTGTATGGAGCGGAGCCGCGCGTGTACAAGGTGTATAGAGAGGAGCTGTGTGAGTACGAGGCATACGGAGCGGAGCCACATATAAGGTTACTGAGCAGAGCCATGTGTGTACAAGGTGTACGGAGTGGAGCCACGTGTGTACGAGGCGTACATAGCGGAGCCACGTGTGTACGAGGCATTCGGAGCGGAGTCACTTGTGTACGAGGTGTACGGAGCGGAGCCAAGAGTGTACGAGCTGTACGGAGTGGAGCTGTGCGTGTATGAGGTGTATGGAGCAGAGCCATGCATGTATGAGGTGTACGGAACAGAGCTGAGAGTGTACTAGGTGTACGGAGCGGAGCTGAGAGTGTACGAGGTGTACGGAGCAGAGTCAATTGTGTACGAGGTGTATGGAGCGGAGCTGAGAGTGTACGAGGTGTACGGAGCGGAGCCAAGTACAGGGTGTACGGAGCAGAGCCATGTGTGTACAAGGTGTACGGAGTGGAGCCACGTGTGTACGAGGCGTACATAGCGGAGCCACGTGTGTACGAGGCATACGGAGCGGAGCCACATGTGTACGAGGTGTATGGAGCGGAGCCAAGAGTGTATGAGGTTTACGGAGTGGAGCCGTGCGTGTATGAGGTGTACTGAGTGGAGCCGTGCGTGTATGAGGTGTATGGGGCAGAGCAGCGCGTGTACGAGGTTTATGGAGCAGAGCCGTGCGTGTATGAGGTGTATGGAGCAGAGCCAAGTGTGTATGAGGTGTATGGAGAAGGGTAGGGCACAAAGATGTCATCACTTAGCGCCGCTGTGCTGAGACGTGCAGAGTGGCAGAGCAGACGTTGGGGAGACTGAAGCAGCGAGAAGAGGTGAGTATTTACTTTTTTTTTTACAGTACACTGATGGGAAACTATGTAATGTGCAATATAATATAGGAGGACAATGGGGGTGCAATATACTATATGGAGAATTATTGGAGCCCATTATACTATATGGAGGACTAGGGGGGTGCATTATAATATAAGGAAGGCTATAGGGCAGTGATGGGCAACCTTTTGAGCTTGGTGTGTCAAAATTCGCCAAAAAAACCGAGCATAACTCGGGTGGTGTGTCACCTTGAGAAAAAAAACCCTAATTTTACGATATTTATAGTTTAAATAACTAATATGTATAATTATTTAACTTACCTGCTTAGTGACTTCTTTGTTAATCTGTCAGTTGGTTTCTTTTGTTGGTCTTGCCGTTATTTAACCTGTGTGGGGTGCCATGAACTAAGATAAGTGAGAGGGAGGGGGAATTCTTCCAGTGATGGCGAACCTGTGGCAGTCCAGCAACAGCTGGACTGCCACAGGTTCGCCATCACTGATTTAGTGACTTTTTTGTTGCTGAATTTCATTGGCTAAAATAAATCTTCAATTGAAGGTTGGTATTTTGTACACTTCAAGGCCAAGCAAGCGCTACTAAGGTTATCTGTCAAAATGTCTATTTATATTCCACGTTCTGCTTACTACCGTTTCACTACATAGAATGCAAAATGATCTGCCATTTTTTTCTATAATGCCATACATCTCAGTCCATGTCTCTTGAAAGGGTCGGCTACTGCTACTACCACTTCCTTTACTTAACCTTGGTTTTTTTGGCTTCTCCATCAGAGGGGCAGTGACAGAAGATTTATAGATAGCCCTGCAGGCAATTAGGGGTTAACTGTCTTTTAGGAAAGGGCAGAGTTAATAAGCAGAAATAGGGATTAATAGGGTGCGCAACAATAATAGTGGTGAAATGGAGTCTGTACTATGCTGCAAGATGGCGTTCCTTATGTAAATTAATGGCGGGAAACGGCACCCATAGCACAGGCCTCTTCCAGCCTCCCCCTCACTTATCTCAGTAATGGCCAATCACACATTCATGACACCCCAGATTCTGCCAGAACCTTTCACTGGAGGATGGTTGCTGTAGTAATCACTGGACCTCCAGACAGCGACCACAGGGCCTCAGATATGCGTCCCCCACAGCATTCCGCTGCTCCCTGCTGCGCCAGCCAGAAGTTCCGCTTACCGGAAGTCCCAGGACTAGACGCTCTGTGCCGGAGCTCTGCTGTTCTGGCTACAGACCTCCAGCACATTTTTTTTTCCTCAGCTGTAGTTAGTGATGGGCGAGTCCTAAATTACTCGGAATCGCTTGACTCTAGTCTAGCGAGTCCGAGCCCGGGACTCGCTACTCGTTGCGAGTCTAGCGAGTCCAATGTTAATGAATTGGGAAGCGAGTAATAGCGAGTAATGTGTGATTTACAAATCGCAGATGTCTCGGAAAGCGCTCGCATTGCCGTGTCGGAAACCCGACTCGCAACAGTTTTTTGCTGCTGTGTCCGTGTCTGTGGTTTTTATCCAAATAGCGAGTCTAGTTTCTCCGGCGGCCGCGTGTCACTGAAAATGGCTTCGCGTGTCAGTGCTGACACGCGTGTCATAGGTTCGCCATCACTGCTATAGGGGATGCATTATACTATATGGAGGACTATGGGGGTGCATTATACTATATGGAGGACTATGGGGGTGCAATATGCTATATGGGGTGCATTGTGCTATATGGATGACTGTGGTGGTTCATTATTCTATATGGAGGACTGTGGGGGTGCAATATGCTATATGGAGGACTATGGGGTGCATTATACTATTTGGAGGATTGCGGGGGTTCATTATTCTATATGGAGGACTGTGGGGGTGCATTATTCTATATGGAGGTCTGTGGGTGTGCAATATGCTATTTGGAGGACTATGGCCCCATGTGCGGCGCTTGTGATTGGCTAAGCAATTCGGGAGTAAGCGTGGTCTGTTGGAGGAGAAGCGCCATTTTACCAGCTTAGTGCAGTGGTGACTTGTTGATGCTCAGACTGCAGGTCGTTACCTGTGGTGTGTGGACAGTGCAGCATGGTGACTTGTCTGACTAGTTAGCGCCAGGCAGCGTTCCAGAGTTTTGTAGGCGTGTGCCAGAGGTTGGCAATCAGTGCTGCCTCCTGTGCTATAAGGATGCAGGACTGTGTCTGCCTACAGGACCACAGCTCCTCCAGTCGTCATTGTGTGTCTATATGCTTGTGCCAAGCCGCCATTGCCATTAATGATGCTTGTTCTGAATTCTTCTGTGTGGTTCTTGTATGTGCGTGTGATGGCGCTGACATCCTTGTGTGGACACCTTTTTTTCTGTTTCTGTAAACTAAAATGTCCACCATTTTGCTCATTTTTACAGGATAAATACAAATCTGTATGAACTAGATTTATTTTATTTATTTTTACAGATTAAAAAAAAATTACTAATGGGGGGGGCGCCGTTTTGCAGTTCGCCTCCGGCAGCAGAGAGGCTAGGTTCACCCCTGTCTGGGATGTATAAGCAGAAGCATACAGTCTAGATCATGTGAAGTCATTATCCCTCTCTACTCCTGTTTTTCAGACCTCATCTGGATACTGTGTCCAGTTCTGGGCTCCACATTTTAAAAAAGACATCAACAAACTGGAGCAAGTTCAGATAAGAGCTTCAAGGATGGTGACCGATTTGCAAATGATGTCCTAGGAGTAACGGATACAGGATTTGGAATGTTCAACTTGCAAAAAAAAGAAGACTGAGAGGAGACTTAATAGATGTCTATAAATATCTCAAGGGCTGTCACACTATAGAGGGATCATCTTCATTCTCATTTGCACAAGGAAACAGTAGAAGAAATGGGATGAAACTGAATGGGCGGAGACACAGATTAGATATTAGAAAGAACTTTTTGATAGTGAGGGTGATCGGCGAGTGGAACAGGCGGCCACAAGAGGTGGTGAGTTCTCCTTCAATGGAAGTCTTCACACAGAGGTTGGACAGACATCTGTCTGGGATGATTTAGTGAATCCTGCTTTGAGCAGGGGGTTGGACCGGATGCTCCAGGAGGTCCCTTCCATCTCTACCATTCTATGATGTTATTAGATCAGGCAAGCTGCCCAGCCCCAATCTTGGAATTGTGGGGGATCCCAGAAGTTGGACTTTCAGTGATCAACAAGCTATTCCCTATCCAATGAAGAGGGTATAACGTGATTCCTTTGAAATAACCCTTCAAAGCTGGGGCTACATTTCAATGATGCTCTCTCTGCCAAGATTGATGGGGTAAATCATCACAAAACTACAGAAAATACTTACCGAGCATTAGAAATAAGGAGTGTCCATAACAAGAATTCTAAGATTTGTAAGATAATACAGGCTGGAGAAAGAACAAGTAGCAAAACAAATGAAAAATTCTCTGGAGGTTATGGACTCACCAGGATTAATGTGCCAATGCACAATATATGAAGTGTCTTCAGTAATTTAAGATTTGCAATCTCCGGGGGGTACACTGCTTTCAAGGATTCATACCAGGTGACCCCCAAAAATAATAGAAGACACAAGACAAGAAAAATGCAGATTACTCCGAGCATTCTTGCAGCTTTTATCGTCTGTGGCTTTCTTTCATGCATTCACTTCCGGGTGTTCCTCAATAGTGATAGACGTATAGTATACAGAAGGGAGTGGAGTTAACCATCTCTTAAAGGAGAAGTGCCATAGGGTGTTCCAATCTAATAATAATAATAATAATAATAATATATAATATATCCAAGTTATGAAATGTTGAAGTGTAAACAGACTTTCTCTGTGCCGATTCTTTTGCAGAATTTCCTGCTCGGACCCTCCGCTCGCCCCTTAGAATACTCAGACACACACATCTTTAACCCCTTAAGCCTAGTGCACCATGTCTTTAAAAAGGACAACAGATCAAGTTGGCCAACCTGGCTTCACTATAACATAACAGTTCTACATTTTTCTCATAACTCTGTATTGTCTCCAGAATGTTATGAATTTTTTAATAAATTGACAATTAGTCCAATTTTTGCTTTTTTAATTATGAAAAAAGTCACAATACATATGCACCATTGTTAAGTTCTTCCGATTGACTTGTGACAGCTGTAGCTCTTTTGGATTTAATTCGTTATTAATTTCTTTTGTACCAGCAAAGGTTAAAGGGATCCTGTCACCTCCAAAACGCCTCCTAAGCTAGCAAAACCCGTCCCTGCAGCATCCTATCACTAATCTCACACTTCTTTTGTCTCCTAAAAGCATCCTTTGAAAGTGGAAAAAAACGTTTTAGTACTCACTCATTAGTGATTATAATTAGCAGTGACTATATTCTTTAGTCACCAAGGCGGGCTGTTTTGCAGCTCCAGGATCCACCCTGTCTCTGTCTGTTTGCTGGGATGTGCAGGCATTGCCCTCCCGTCTCTCTATCACTCACAGAATGCAAATCATTAGTCCTGCCTTCAGTTTCAATTTCACAGCAGTACAGACAGAGACAGGGTGGATCCTGGAGCTGCAAAACAGCCTGCCATGGTGACTAAAGAATATAGCCCTGCTAATTATAATCACTAATGAGTGAGTATTAAAACGTTTTTCTCCACTTTCTCAGGATGCTTTTAGGAGACAAAAGAAGTGTGAGATTAGTGATAGGATGGTACAAGAACATGTTTTGATAGTTTAGGAGGCGTTTTGGAGGTGACAGGATCCCTTTAATGTCAGCTTTCCTTGCTGATAGCTCTTGGCCAGTTTCACCTCAGTTTACAGCAGCTTGGGACCACATCGAGTTCCCTATAGGTATCCTTTACACGCCGCAACTATCACTGACAATCGGTATCAACCGTACGTGCACGTGCACGGTTTTAACAGTTGATACCGATCGCCGATGCCGTATGTACACGCCGCATTTGCGTTGTCAACTCAAGGTATCGTGGTTCCCTGGAAGTTGAAACAGATCCTGCGGATAACTTCCTGTTGAATACCGTCGCCGCTTCACACGCCGCCATCCACAAAGGAATATGGGCGTACCTGTGCAGCAGCTACAACACATAGGCATGCCACACTCCGTCACGCTGCGCCCAAACTACAACCATTGGCCAACACTGAATGGTAGCTGTGACTGAAGGACAGCGCCCCCAGGTAACTCGTTTGTAGCATGACCTGTTGGTAGCTGTAACTGGCTGCTGGAGTGCTGTTGTAGGGACTTGAATGAAATTTATATCCCGGGGCTCCTCTATCTGCTGGAGACGATGGCTCTATCTTTTAGCTGGGCAAAAGTTATTCCGGGATCCTGGATGGTCATCATGCTCAACTGTCCTCTGTGAGAAGGGAATAGGAGGCCCTCTATGAACTGATCTATTAGCCATTTTGTCAGCCCCAGGGGCTCAGGCAGGTTCTGCCAATTTGAGTTCTTTGGGCGCTTCCTGCAGATTTAAGGCATAGTCTCTTGCGCTCTCTTTAGGCTTTTGTTGGCATCCAAAGAGCCTTTATTTTAGTCCGTATGTCAGCACTGGATTCAAATGCTGCTTTCAGGGCCAGCTACAAGATGTTCTACAGTATCTTTGTCTGTGTCCGGCCAGGAGGCAACTTCCCGCTGTGCATTGCCGGTTAACTGTCCAATAATCATACCGACACGCTGGGCTTCTGTTAGGGGGTACATAACGTAGTACGCTTTGATTTTTGTAACAAAGTCATTGAGGGTATTGGGCTCACCTGAGTATTGGGTAGTGCCCAAGTCAGGAGTGGAATGATGGGTGCTGCTCCTTGCACCGAAGCACCGCTGGGTGCTCTGCTGTTGTCCAGTGCCGCAGCACCGCTGGGTGCTCCGCTGCTGCTCGGTCCGCAGAATCTCCTTGTTGCGACATCCTGTGCCCCCTTAGTTAATGTCAACCCTCCTGTCTTCCGCTTCCGTCTGGATGTCTATTAAGGGTTCCGCTGTGCGACAGGGTTTCTCTTCCCCTCCAGATGATGTCAGAGCGCTTTGCAGAGTGCCACCCACATTGACACGCCCCCTTTACTTCCCACGCGTCGCGTGCTTTGTAATGGCGGCAATTTAAAAATACAGTCCTTGTGGCGCAGTTTAAATTCTGTTTGCCGCGCACTCTGTAATGGTAGCAGTTTCAAAACAGTTTCTCTCACAAATCACGTAACACAATGCCCGGTTTACCAGGCACGGTAGATCCTGTTTGTGACACCAAGTTGTGGAGCCCACTGGGATGGGGTACCTGGTACCGGACCGGGGTATCACTGCGGTCTTGGTCCGGACTGTGTCCCTAGCCCACAAGTAAAGGGGGGTATTTACAGGGGATAAAGTCATGACGCCACCTGTGGTATGTCTTGAGGTTGACCACCGCTGCTGCAGAACCTCCGGGGATGATAGGTGGCCTGTGATGTGACGGCTCTCCACGGGCAGAGCCTGGTTCCCGGGGCAGTAGTGATGATAACAGTTTATGAGGGAGTTGTGAGGGAGAACTGGGTTCACAAGGATTACACAGACTCACGGTTTTGTAGTTTTCCAAGTCTTTACTGTAGATGGTATTCAGCAGAGTACTGTCCACGGAGTCTGTATGGGGGCCAGGTTGCTCCCACCCTGACCGGGTCCTTGGATTCCTACTCCTGCGCTCTGTGTGTGCCACTTTAGCTAGGCTGCAGGCCCTGTCTCCCTTCACTGGTACCAAACTTGCTAGGCAACTTGAGTCTTATCTTTGTGTTTCTGACCCCGCCGTGTTGCTTCGCTGTGGTACAGTGAAGATATATAATCTTCACTTATCCGGTGTTTTCTGTGCTGCTTGTGTCAGGCACAATTGCGGATCCGGTATCCGATCTTTGCGCTTCACCGGGTGAGTTTAGGGTAACTCCGTGTCCCGGGTGTGTTCCTCTACTTCTCCTACTCCTTTCCTCAGACCTTGGCCGGCCTGGAAGTGGACAGTGGACCGTGGGTTGGGCCTAACGCAGCCCTTTTACACCCAGGTCCTTTCCCTCAGTCCTCTCAGGAACTGAACTAACTACCACTTCCTCTCCACCCAGAATATATAGGGAAGCAGCTTTAGCTCCCCCTTCTGGCCTGGAGGTGCTAGTGTAGTGTTGTGGGTTGTGTGGGGAATTAACCCTTGGTGATGTTACTGTGGCACATTAACCCCTGGGGTGCCACACAGGTGTATGAGGAGGAGAGCCCTGATCACAGGACCTGGCAATCTGACCACACAGGAATGATAAAGAGTCTCTATACTGATCACTATATACTATATATATATACACTGTACAGGTGTATGAGGAGGAGAGTCCTGATCACAGGAGCTGACAATCTGACCACACAGGAATGATAAAGAGTCTCTATACTGATCACTATATACTATATATATATACACTGTACAGGTGTATGAGGAGGAGAGAGCCCTGATCACAGGAGCTGACAATCTGACCACACAGGAATGATAAAGAGTCTCTATACTAATCACTATATACTATATATATACACTGTACAGGTGTATGAGGAGGAGTAGAGCCCTGATCACAGGAGCTGACAATCTGAGGACACAGGAATGATAAAGAGCCTGTATACGGATCACTATATACTATATACATATATATATATATATATATATATATATACACTGTACAGGTGTATAAGGAGGAGGAGAGCCCTGATCACACGAGCTGACAATCTGACCACACAGTAATGATAAAGAGCCTGTATACTGATCACTATACTGTATACTATATATATACACTGTACAGGTGTATGAGGAGGAGGAGAGTCCTGGTCACAGGAGCTGAGAATCTGACCACACAGGAATGATAAAGAGCCTGTATACTGATCACTATATACTATATTTATACACTGTACAGGTGTATAAGGAGGAGAGCCCTGATCACAGGAGCTGACAATCTGACCACACAGGAGTGATAAAGAGCCTCTATACTGATATCTACTGTATATACTATCTACTATATAATTGTCTAATGTTCTCTGTCTGTCACGGAAATCGCGTGCCAGACAAAGGCTGGTCATTGGTGGTCGCCGGAAGCGGCCATCAATGAGCGCAAACTATGCAAATAGGCGCGCAAATTCAAAGTTCGAATTTTGCGCCAATACGTAGCCCGGCGACAGCGGCGCGTTAGTGCCGCTTTCGCCGGGATACACGAGTATCTGTCGCCCCCGGTCTTCCCTCCATCCTCCCTGGTCTCCCCTCCATGCTCCCCGGACTCCCCTCCACGCTCCCCGGTCTCCCCTCCACGCTCCCCGTCTCTCCTCCACGTTCCCCGGTCTCCCCTTCATCCTGCCCGGTCTCCCCTCCATCCTCCCCGGTCTCCCCTCCATCCTCCCCGGACTCCCCTCCTGCTCCCCGGTCTCCCCTCTACTCTCCCCGGTCTCCCCTCCATCCTCCTCGGTCTCCCCTCCATCCTCCTCGTCTCCCCTTCATGCTCCCCGGTCTCCCCTCCATGCTCCCCGGTCTCTCCTCATGTACTGGCATTGTTGATGATGATCAGCCTCTCTGGTTCTCCTCCTCCTATCTCCGCAGCGGCGGTCACCATCCTCCTCACCCTGTCCTCCGTGCTGAGATCCGCCGCCGTCCAGTGGACCCAGAGCCCAGGGCAGATCTCCCGCAGCTCCTCCGCCTCCTGCCGCAGACAGTCCCCGGACCGGGCACCAGGAGCAACGCTGACCCCGGGGCCACCCGAGCCGCCAGCTACTGGGACACAACCCGCCCGAACCAGCGGGAGGCTCCAGAGATCACACAGAAGACCTGCCCGAGACACATCGCCCGAGATCCTAGATGCTCCGGCTCCATCCTGCCCCCCTGGCTCCATCCTGCCCCTCCTCCCGGCTCCATCCTTCCCCCCCCAGCTCCATCCTGCCCCCCCGGTTCCATCCTGCCCCCCCTGGCTCCATCCTGCCTCCCCCGGCCCCATCCTGCCCCCCCCTTCTTGGATCCATCCTGACCCCCGGCTCCATCCCACTCCCCCTCATCCATCCTGCCCCCCCCCGGCTCCATCCTGCCCCCCCCCCCAGCTCCATCCTGCCCCGCTCGCTCCAACCTTCCCCGCTCGCTCCATGCTGCCCCGCTCGCTCCATCCTGCTCCGCTCGCTCCATCCTGCCCCCCCACCACCCCTGTCACCATCCTGCCCCCCTGTTCAATCCTGCCCCCCTGCTCCATCCTGCTGCCTCGGCAGTTAGCGGTCATGTTATCAGTTTCCCAGGCAACGACAGGTCCTAAAGGCCTGTAGGACCTAGAAGACGGAGGTGGAGGGAGCTGGCGGACGGGTGAGTATCCTCAATGAGGATTTTTTTATTTTTACTTTTACTGTGGAGGAGCGGGGGCCAGGAGGAGCAGGGGGGCCGCGGGGAGTGGGGGGCCGCAGGGAGCGGAGTATCACCATATACCATAGTGCTGCTATACATGTACTGTAATGTACCGTCATATACTATAGTGCTGCTATACATGTGCTGTAATGTATCGCCATATACTATAGTGCTGCTATACAAGTACTGTAATGTAACGCCATATACTATTGTGCTGCTATACATGTGCTGTAATGTACCGCCATATACTATAACACTGTTTTACATGTGCTGTAATGTACCGCCATATACTATAGTGCTGTTATACATGTACTGTAATGTACCACCATATACTATAACACTGATATACATGTGTTGTAATGTACCGCCATATACTATAATGCTGCTATACATGTACTGTAAGGTACCGGCATATACCATAGTGCTGCTATACATGTACTGTAATATACCGCCATATACTATAGTGCTGCTATACATGTGCTGTAGTGTACCGCCATATACTATAGTGCTGCTATATATGTAATATAATGTACCCCCTTATACCATATCGCTGCTATACATGTGCTATAAAGTATCGCCATATACCATAGTGCACCTGTATATGTACTGTAATTTACCGCCATATACTATAGTGCTGCTATACATGTTCTGTAATGTACCGCCATATACTATAGTGTTACTTTACATGTACTGTAATGTACCGCCATATACCATAGTGCTGCTATACATGTGCTGTAATGTATTGCCATACACCATAGTGCTGCTATACATGTGCTGTCATGTACCGCAATATACTATAGCGCTGCTATACATGTAATGTAACATACCGCCATATACCATAGTTCTGCTATACATGTACTGTAATGTACCTCCATATACTATAGTGCTGTTATACAAGTACTATAATGTACCACCATATGACGCACACCAGGGGCCAGGGTTACTCCCGGTTTAGACAGGCGATTCTTCTCCTTCCTTGTCACGGGTGGACCGCGCCTGCCGGTAGTGGGGCCCGGTGTAGTGCAGATCAAAATTGAGGTCGTCTTACGGGAACAGATTAAAAAGGGGTTTTAATTTGTTTTCTTCGTGACGCCACCTATGAGTAGATTCGGTAAGGACTACCGACGCTGCGGAACCTCCCGGGGTGATGGACAGCAGCAAGATGTTACGCTCCCCACAGGCTGAGCGGTGATCCCCGGGGGCTGGAGCTGCTCAAGATGTTGTGCGGCAGCTGCGGTTACCTTAAGTTCATGACGGACAGTTCATAAGGAGACACGGACACAGATAGTCTCTGCAACGGTTCTTTACTGTAACCAGCAGGCAGTACATGGCTTACAGTGGTTGAGTAGAAGACCGGGTGGACTCAGCAGTGATAGTGCTCCTCAGAGATCCGCAGTGTACCTCCTCTCTACCTCCTTAGCTTCTCTTGCCAGCGTCGCCCAGGAATACCAGGTCGGGTACGGGGAGGCTGCTTCAATGCCCTATCCATGATGTACGTTCTGGATTCTTTGGGGAGCCTTGGGTCCCTCAGTGGGTACACCGCTGGTTAGACGACTGGAAACTGGCTGGTGGTGGGGTGCTCCTATAAAGCTGCTCCTCCACGGGGCTGGTTCGCGTGACAGAGGTGAACTGCTGCCAGCTTCGGTACCAGTGAACCGGCTGTGAGTTGTGGGCACGGGAGTCTTTTGGGAACCCGTGTAGAAATGCCCATTCCCGGTAGTTAAGGCCTCAGGTGCTGACACCCGACCGGTGACGGCCCAGGGGCCCTCACGGGGTGCGGAGCCCCCGCTCCACTCCAAGTTCTAGTCTGCTCTCTTCAAGTTCTAGACTATTCACTACCCTAACACTCCACCCACCAGGACCTAGGATTGGTCCTCTGTTCTAGGTGTTGTATGTTGGGTTGGATCTCTGAGTTAACTATTGCACTGCTTTGTCTAGAGAATATTGCGGCTGCAATACTCCCTTGTGACGCACTCGTTGCGGGGCGCCACACTCCCCCTTGGTTAAATCAGCTTGTCCCCAAGCGTCAAACTACTCACATTACAGAGGTTTTTACATTTTTATACATATATGACACACTTTTATTAAAATAGAAAAACAGGTAAAAATATGCTTTGATGATATAAGCGAAGAAACAGGTAATCACTTTGTGCGGACCCGGCGGGCGGTCGGCTGTACTTTAACTAGAGTCCAGGCTGTAGCCGCGAGATCACACAGTCAATGATTAACGGGAACAGAGTCATTGATGAAGTTCAAGTTTTAAAGTCACTGGCTCTGAGGGTGATGGCGCACCCGGATAGCGAACCACCCATCTGCACAAGCATAGCGCTCGTAGGTGATAATATCGCCCCGGTATAGGTCGCGATCGGGATGTCCTCTTGGCAAGTTTGACTCAACGTCCCGGCGCCCCACAAACACCTCCTCATTCAAACCCACCTCCCAAGCGAACCCCCACCCGGTATGTAAGTTAAAGGTGGAAATTCTACCTTCACGGCGGAGTTCATCAGGCAGCGGCGGCTGGCGGCGAGCCTCGGCACGGGCCTCCATGTTGGCGCGTTCACGGGCTTGCCACTCCTCTCGTCGTCTCTGGCGTATATCTCCGTCGTTACGGCTCGGGGTGTAAAGATGAGTAATGGAGCTGGTGGTTTGGCGGGAAGCTTGAACTTGGCGGGCTGTCTGTATCGGAACCCGGTGGAACGGCACAGGGGAAGGTGTCGGCAGTGCACCCGACCAGTGTACCCGAGCTGTATGCCCGGAAGGAAGTTCTCTGTTGTCTCCCCAAGCGAACCCGGTGTCGAAATCCTCAGCGGTGCTGTGGGTCTCGTCGTCATCCTCTCCGACCTCTTCCTCGACGATAACATCAGGCTGCTCGATGATGAAAGACGTTAAAGCTTGTTCCGTTGTACAACAGGGCGGTGGTGCTGCGGATCCTTCCGTAGGGACGTCCTGTAGGGCTTCCAGGCTGCCTGCCTCTTCATCTGTTTCCGCAGGTAAAGGTGTTTCAATCCCGGTTACCAGGTAGGCCTCTGTAGTTGCAGAGGAGGCCTCCGGTTCAAGGGAGAAACAAGCGACAGTCTCGGTAGTGTGGAAACTAGTCGCGGGTTCCGCAGGTGGAACTTGGTAGAGATCGAGTTCTTCCATGGAGCGTGTTATGAGCTCCGGCTCAAGAACGGAATCGGTTGCGATGTTGGTCGCTGGAACGGGTCGAGTTGCGGCCTCCACCGGAATGACACAGTCTATTGGCTCAGGTGACGGAGCAGGACAGGTGGTAGGCGAGGGTGAGGCGGTCGAGAAGCTGGTGACGTCGTCTGGGCTTGGAGAAGCTGTACCCGGTCGGCTCTGCTGCATCGCATGGTGTAGTCGTCTGCCTAGGGTCGCGCTCCAGCTACGGATCGTCCATTCCACTGTCTCTAGTAACCGCACCCGGAGGTCTTGTAGAGCCTCTAGCCAGAAGTCGGGGCTGCCGTCTATGGTAAAGGCAGGATCCGGACCCGGTTGGCTGATGGCTGCTCTGGCCTCCGCCTCGACCTCCCGCATCAGGTCTTGGAGTCTCATGCTGGCCATTCTTCTTTGGAGGGAAACCACACCCGATCAACCGGTAAGATGTTCTGGTAGAGCTGGTGAAGATGTCTTCTCTCTCTGTCGGTGTGTCTAGGTATGACACTCCCATCTCCTCTGGGCTTTTGTAGTCCAATCGTGGGAAAAGTCTTTGGGATCGCCCCCCATGGTTGATTCGAGCAATCAGGGCGGACAAAGAGTTTGGCGCCTTTCGTCCTTAGCCCTCCCACAGTGAGGAGGGGGTTGACTCACTCTTGGGCTTCACGTGGCGGCTTCTTGTGGCGGGAACGCCATCTTGGGCGCCATCTTGACCCAATGGTGTAAAGGCGGGAAAGTTCTTTTAGGGACGAACAAAGTCCAATTGTAGACAATAAAGTCCAGTTTAAGCACAACATACCCGTTGGGTAACGGGCCTGCTCGTATCCTGTTCGTGACGCCATTTTCTGACGCACACCAGGGGCCAGGGTTACTCCCGGTTTAGACAGGCGATTCTTCTCCTTCCTTGTCACGGGTGGACCGCGCCTGCCGGTAGTGGGGCCCGGTGTAGTGCAGATCAAAATTGAGGTCGTCTTACGGGAACAGATTAAAAAGGGGTTTTAATTTGTTTTCTTCGTGACGCCACCTATGAGTAGATTCGGTAAGGACTACCGACGCTGCGGAACCTCCCGGGGTGATGGACAGCAGCAAGATGTTACGCTCCCCACAGGCTGAGCGGTGATCCCCGGGGGCTGGAGCTGCTCAAGATGTTGTGCAGCAGCTGCGGTTACCTTAAGTTCATGACGGACAGTTCATAAGGAGACACGGACACAGATAGTCTCTGCAACGGTTCTTTACTGTAACCAGCAGGCAGTACATGGCTTACAGTGGTTGAGTAGAAGACCGGGTGGACTCAGCAGTGATAGTGCTCCTCAGAGATCCGCAGTGTACCTCCTCTCTACCTCCTTAGCTTCTCTTGCCAGCGTCGCCCAGGAATACCAGGTCGGGTACGGGGAGGCTGCTTCAATGCCCTATCCATGATGTACGTTCTGGATTCTTTGGGGAGCCTTGGGTCCCTCAGTGGGTACACCGCTGGTTAGACGACTGGAAACTGGCTGGTGGTGGGGTGCTCCTATAAAGCTGCTCCTCCACGGGGCTGGTTCGCGTGACAGAGGTGAACTGCTGCCAGCTTCGGTACCAGTGAACCGGCTGTGAGTTGTGGGCACGGGAGTCTTTTGGGAACCCGTGTAGAAATGCCCATTCCCGGTAGTTAAGGCCTCAGGTGCTGACACCCGACCGGTGACGGCCCAGGGGCCCTCACGGGGTGCGGAGCCCCCGCTCCACTCCAAGTTCTAGTCTGCTCTCTTCAAGTTCTAGACTATTCACTACCCTAACACTCCACCCACCAGGACCTAGGATTGGTCCTCTGTTCTAGGTGTTGTATGTTGGGTTGGATCTCTGAGTTAACTATTGCACTGCTTTGTCTAGAGAATATTGCGGCTGCAATACTCCCTTGTGACGCACTCGTTGCGGGGCGCCACACATATACCATAGCGCTGCTATACATGTACTGTAATGTACCACCATATACCATAGCGCTGCTATACATGTACTGTAATGTACCACCATATACTATAGTGCTGCTATACATTTACTATAATGTACCGCCATAAACTATAGTGCTGCTATACATGTGCTGTAATGTACCACCATATACGATAGCGCTGCTATATATATATAGATATATATATATATATATATATATATATATATATATATATATAAAGACCAAAAATTGACTGAAGCAATTTTTGGTCTGTATAAAAGGGTGAAGGAACTAACCCTGGACTGTTTGCACCACCCTTATTAGGGAAATAAGTGCTGCTCCAATTTTTTCTATATATATTGTGAGGTGTAGCGACGTCAGGGAGGCAAAGACACGGGATCCAGGCACCACTGGTCACGGCACACGTTTATTTGGCCAAAAATGTAGAAAACAGTAGTCCGGTACAATATTCCGGATTCCCCTTACTTCAGGGGCCGCTTCTTAGCTTCACCCAAAAGGACT